>ML295236.1:29687-81393 GCA_005239495.1 Nicotiana undulata
GGATTAGAGTTAGTCCTAGGATTACAAAAGAGTTTATTTTGTAAGTCCGTTTGGCTCAGAGTTTTTAGTGAAGAGTTTGAGCAAATCCTACTGAGGAGTAGGTCGTGGTTTTTTCACCTTTTGAGCTAGGTATTTTCCACGTAAAAATCTTTGTGTTTGTACTTTACTTCTTTTATTATTCTGCACCAGTAGAAGTTGGAACACAAAGAAGAACCAGATTCTTCTTGTGAGACAGCACTCAAAAATTGGGTACCACACATTTAACCTATATTCTTGTGTGGTATTGACGTCTAAAACATCAATTGGTATCAGAGCAGGTTAAAGGCTAACACCTTGGAAAAGATCAACATGAGTGCACCATCTAGGAATTGGGAAGGTCAATCAACTGCAAGGCCACCACTCTTCTATGGCCAGTACTACTCTTGGTGGAAGAACAGGATGAAGGACCACCTGATTGGAGAAGACTATGAACTCTGGGACATAGTCACTGATGGACCTCTAGCTACAATGAAGAAGACTGATGAAGGTTTAGATGTACCAAAGACTAGGTCTGATTGCACAACTGAAGATCTGAAGAAATGGGAGAAGAATGCTAAGGCCAAGAAGTAGCTAGTTTGTGGACTAGGTCCAGATGAATACAACAGAATCCAAAGTTGCACCACAGCCAAAGAAATATGGGATACTCTACAAGTAGCCCATGAAGGAACACCTCAAGTAAAGAGGTCTAGAGGTACTCTACTATACTCTCAGTATGAAAACGTCACCATGAAAGAAGGAGAGACTATCCATGAGATGTACACAAGGTTCACAACCTTGACTAATGAATTGAAGTCTCTTGGAAGAGTCATTCTGGAAGAGGACAGAGTTGAGAAGATCCTGACAAGGGTCTTGCCAATTTCCTGGGAAAGCAAAATCACTGCTATCCAGGAATCCAAAAATATGGCAACCTTGAGATTGGATGAGCTGATTGGAAACCTTACTGCTTATGAACTCAGAAGGCAAACCATGAAGATGGATGCCCCAAAGAAGGAGAGAAGTCTAGCACTAAGGATCACTGAGGGAGCAGATCTGGAGGAAGATGAGATGGCCATGATTACCAAAGAATTCAGAAACTTTCTCATGAGGAAGAAGGGCATCTCTAGGGGAGGAAACTTCAACAAGGCAAAAGCTCTAGAAAGGCCAACTAACGAGGGATGCTACAAATGTGGTAAGACTGACCATCTCATCAAAAACTATCCTCAGTGTGAAGTAGATAAAAAAAGGAGAGATATGAAAGAAGGAACAGGAAGAAGGAACTGGTCCAACCCAAGAAAATCACAACTAAGGCTATGGTTGATACTTGGGGGGGAAGTTCAGATGAGGAATCAGAAGATGGGGAGACTGAAGATCAGGCGCTCATGATAATTGGAGAATCTGATGAGGAATCACATGAAGAACCAAAGGTAAGTATCTCCCATCTTAAAAAGAAAATAAAGTTCCTATCTAAGGAAAAACTCTCTGAGTTGCTACTTGATTTCATAGATGATTCTGTGGAAACAACCAAAGAGAAGGATCAACTCTATAAAGAATGTGCAATGCTAAAATCAAAGTGCATGAACCTGGAAATCAGAGTCAGTGAATCTAAAAAGAAAACACTGTCTTGTTGAACCAGGTTCATCCACTTGAGACTGAGATTCTAGAACTAAAATCTGAGAACTTAAAACTGAGATTAGGATCCAGTAAAAAGGTTATTGATCACTCTTATGTCATGTTAGAGGAAAATTTGGGAAGACTAAAAGATAAAATGTATGCCAAGGATGAACAGATAAGATCACTTAAAGAAGAGCTTGGCAAGGTCAAACATGAACTAGATAGAACTTGTAAATGGAATAAATCCTCTGATGACATGACATGACTTCAAGAGAATCATAGTAGAAACCAGAGAGGGCTTGGTTTTGGGAGTAAATTGCTCAAGTGGGATCCCAAAAACAAGTATCTCACTCTCCCTAAAAATAAATCTGCACCCACTGTGGTAAGACTGGCCACTACAAATATGAGTGTACTGCAAAAGAGCAGGCCAATTGAAAAAATGAGAGGTTTGTCAAAAAGAAAAACTAGCTACCAAATTGGGCCAGAAAAAATATGATTCATCCATTCTCTCTTAGAAAAGGACCCAAACTAGTTTGGGTTCTTAAAACTAACCCCTGATTTCTTTTTGTAGGTACAGTGAGAGGAAGCAGCCAAATTTGGTTTTTGGATAGTGGCTGCTCAAAACATATGACGGGAAACAAGGAACAACTCATTTCACTTGAAAACCTCAAAGGAGGAAATGTCTTTTTTGGAAACGGAAAGAAAGGTGAAATTATAGGGGTTGGCAAAGTAAGTAAGGATGACACATGTTCAATCGAACATGTGTACTTGATAGATTGCTTGAAATATAGCCTGATCAGTGTGTCACAATTGTGTGACAGAGGTAACCTGGTTGCTTTCAGTTCCACAAAATGTTTTGTGATTAACTTGCTTACTGACAAGATTGTTTTGCAGGGAAAGAGAATGAATAATATCTATGTCATAGACTTGTCCACACTGTCAGAAAATGAACTCACTTGCCTAAGTGTTTTAGACAGTGATCCCCTCATTTGGCACAAACGACTTGGACATGCAAGTCTAAATCAGCTTAACAAATTAGTCTCTAAGGACTTAGTGGTGGTACTCCCTAACATTAAGTTCAAGGAAGACAAAGTTTGTGAGGCATGTGCAACAGGGAAGCATGTAAGATCCTCATTCAAAAGTAAGAAAATGGTCAGTACCACCAGGACGTTGGAACTGGTTCATCTGGATCTGTGTGGTCCAATGAGAACTCTGAGCAGAGGTGGTAAGAAATATGTGATGGTGTTAGTTGATGATTACTCAAGGTTCACGTGGACCTTATTTCTGGCATCTAAGGATGAAGCATTTGATATGTTCATCGCATTTGTTAAGAAAACTCAAAATCAGTTATGACATCAACTAGCATCAATAAGATCTGACCATGGTATTGAATTTGAAAATGCTAAGTTTGTTGAGTTCTGTGACGAACATGGTATCAATCACAACTTTTCTACCCCTAGAACCCCACAGAAAAATGGGGTTGTGGAAAGAAAGAATAGAACTCTTGAAGACATGGCAAGAACCATGCTTCTTTCTAACAAACTACCTCACAACTTTTGGGCAGAAGCAATAAACACTGCTTGCTATATAATCAATAGATGCATGACCAGGCCACTGGTAGAGAAAACTCCCTATGAATTACTCAAAGGGAGAAAGCCTAACATATCCCATCTTAAGGCTTTCGGATGTAAATGCTATGTTCACAATAATGGCAACGATTCCTTAGGTAAATTTGATCCCAGAAGTGATGAGGGAGTATTCTTGGGATATTCATCACATAGTAAAGCCTATAAAGTGTACAATAAAAGAACTATGTGTGTAGAAGAGAGTGTGCATGTTGTCTTTGATGAAACTAACACTCTTTTTGAGAGACATGAACCAGAAGATGAGGAGCTTGGACTGGTGAGAAGCAGTGAACACGTTGAAGCATCCATGGAAGATGGAACAGGTGATGGACCAGGTCCAACTACCCTAAGCAACATGACAAGGGGAACTCAACATGTGAATCCTGGCATTGATCCTGTTCCACAACAACAAAACAACATGGAACTATCCAGAAGTGAACCACTAGTACTCAAACCACACAAATATCAGAGTTCTCACCCTTTTGACAATATCGTATCAGATTTGTCATTCGGAATCAAAATAAGATCTTCCTTGAAAAATATATGTGCGCTTGATGCCTTCCTATCCTTAATCGAACCAAAGAACATTGGTGAAGCCCTACAAGATGCTGATTGGGTAAATGCCATGCAACAGGAGCTGAATCAGTTTGAAAGAAGCCAAGTATGGCACTTGGTACCCAGACCACTAGATAGATCAGTGATTGGCATGAAGTGGGTCTTCAGGAACAAGCTCGATGAGGATGAAACTGTTACAAGAAATAAGGCAAGACTAGTTGTTCAAGGGTATAGTCAAGAAGAAGGAATTGACTATGATGAGACCTTTGCTCCTGTGGCAAGATTGGAGGCAATCAGACTTCTTATAGCATTTGCTGCACATATGGAATTCACTCTCCATCAGATGGATGTTAAGAGTGCCTTTCTCAATGGATATTTGAAGGAAGATGTATTTGTCAAACAGCCTCCAGGTTTTGAAAGCAAAGAGTCACCTGATCATGTATATAAACTTGACAAGGCTCTTTATGGTCTCAAACAAGCACCTAGAGCATGGTATGAGCGATTGTCAAAATTCCTGCTGGAACATGGGTACAAACGAGGCAAAATTGACAGTACTTTGTTGCTAAAGGAAAAGGGTAAGGATCTTCTAATTGTGCTAATATATGTTGATGATATCTTATTCGGGGCAATCACTGAAAACCTTAGCAAGGAATTTGCTACACTAATGGGGAGTGAATTTGAAATGAGTATGGTGGGTGAGCTAAACTTCTTCTTAGGCTTGCAAATCAAGAAAAACCCACATGGAACAATGATTCATCAACAAAAGTATGTGAAAGAACTCCTCAAGAAGTTCAAGATGGAGGATTCAAAGGAAATAGACACCCCCATAGCCACAACTACTAAATTGGATGTGGATGAACCTGGTTCATCCGTTGATCAGAAGGTATACAGAGGAATGATTGGGTCTCTACTATATCTCACTGCCAGCAGACCAGATATTGTGTTCAGTGTGGGACTATGTGCTAGGTTTCAGGCAAATCCAAAGGAGTCCCACCTCACTGCAGTGAAGAGAATTTTGAGATATTTGAAAGGCACCACTGATTTGTGCCTTTGGTATCCTAAAGGTAGTAATTTCGACCTTGTAGGATATGTTGATGCTGATTATGCAGGTTTCCTGGTTGACAGGAAAAGTACCTCAGGCATGGCTCACTTTTTGGGCTCCTGCCTTGTCTCTTGGGCCACTAAGAAACAAAATTTAGTAGCCTTGTCTACTGTTGAGGCTGAATATGTGGCTGGAGCCTCATGATGTGCCTAGTTGCTATGGATCAAGTAACAACTCATGGACTTTGGTATAGATGTGGGATGCATTCCTATTTTCTGTGATAACACTAGTGTTATTAGTATGACGAAGAACCCGGTTCATCATAAGAGAACTAAGCACATAGATGTTAGGCATAATTTCCTAAGGGATAACTATGAAAAAGGAATGATCTCAATTGAATTTTGTGCTACTGATCATCAAATTGCTGACATATTCACTAAAGCACTAAGTAGGGAGAATTTTGAGAGAAACAAGCTTGAATTAGGGATGATTAAGATCACCTAATTGGAAAAACAAAAAAAATGAAGAAAAAAAAGGAATTTTTTTTATGCTAGAAAATGTTAATTAGGTACTTAATCAGATTAATCATTGCTCTGTATCATGTCTTTATTGCCATACTCTTTTTCCATGTATTAATATGATTCCCTGTGTACTAATGATGTTTCTGTATCTTTGATAATTGAGGAAAATTAAAGACTTTAACATGATGAACCTGGTTCATCAATGCTGGTTCATCTGACTGACGAGGTACGTTCTCATCTCCATTCATTTATTAAATCAAGTACAGTCATACATGAGCAGGACTCTATCTACTTATGGTTCAACTTCAAATATTTCGTACTTACCCAAAATTGAACCAGTTTCAAGAAGTCCCATCTCACTTAATTAGCCTAGTTTTAGGGGGGAAATAACTGTCTAATCAATGTCAGTCCCATATCGATTAGACTCCCATCTGATTTAATACTCTACCGTTGTAATCTCCGTAGCCACATCTTATATAAGGGTCATCATTACTTTTCTCTTCATAAAGTAACAGTCGAACCAAGTTCAACTCATTCTACACAAACCAAAATTGATCACTCGCCTTTTCTTCCTAACAACACACAATCATGTCTTTACCACCACCTGCTTCTTCTTCTACCTCATCACCTAATCGTGATTACGATGGAGGAAATTCTGAATCTGAATCTAACTCTCCATCTGTATACAGTTCTCAATCACCAGAAAATTCTTCAACCCCTGAAAACACACCTATTCCTGAACTCACACCTATTCCTGAACTCACACCAAACCCTACTCTTGCCCCCAAGAAGCGTCGTGTCAAAGTTCTTGCCAGGAAAACTCTTTCTTCTTGGTCTAGGGCAAAATTCTTGGAGGAACTTATTGAAGCTGACAAAGGTTCTAAGTCAATATCATCAAGTGAATCATTTAAATCAGCCAACGAGGAGGAAGTATCTGGTTCATCAAACTCTGAACAAGGTAATCTTGATGCTATCTCTGAATCTGTTAATACTGAGAACAGGTTTGTTCTGGTTGGGTCGGTGGTAGATGTTGAAGTACCGAGTAGGCAAAGAGAATGGGGAAGAGGGAAAATTCTTGAGAGAGAGGGTGGAGATGGAGTTGTAAGGGGATCTAGGGAGGATGGCACCATACTGGCTATCTGTGGTCCCATTCTTGAGAATGTTAGAGATGAAGTCACATAGTTAGGGGGAAGTGTAGTTGAGGAGGCCGCAGCAGGTCTAGCAAGCTTGAGGAAAGGAGCAGATGAACCTGGTTCATCTGGGGACGAGACATTGGCTGAAAGGCTAAAGAAACTGGGGGAGTCCTATAACCACAAGAAAATGAGGACTCAGAAGTCCAAGAAAGCATATATCCCAGTTCTTCCAAAGAAGAGGAAAGCTGCTGTTTCTGCTGATGCTCATGTCCTTAAGGTGCGTGCTACTCGTAATACTGTGAGAGAAGAATAAGAAAAGTTGGAGAAGGCTCTGCAAGAGAGCAGGAAAAAGAAGACGGCAAAGGGTAAAGCTAAGATTGGAGAGCCTGTTGAGGATGTTGTTATTGAAGAGGAGACGTTGGACCTGGTCCAACAAGAGGAGCAGATTGCTCCAGTTGTGGTTGGGACACCAAAACCCAAAAAGGCTAAGGCTTCTTCAAAGAAGTCAGTTGTTGTGTCCACTGCAACTCCAAGCACTGCCAAAAGGACCAGGTCCAAGGCAAAGAAAATAAAGGTTGTTGAGAAAGATGATGACACATACTGAAGTGGAGAAGAGGAGAAGGAAGATGATGTGGATACTGACAGAATCATAATGTTTGGCAAGAGAACAATCTTGAAGGGCAAGTTGTTCAAAGATCTAGAGGATCCTGGAATGAGCTACCTGCAGGACACTCTAGACGTGCAGGGATGGAAGGACATGATCCTTCGCATGGAAGGAAGGCTGGCAAGGGCTGAATTGGTGGAATTCATGGGAAATGCCATTGTCAAAGACGGAAGGGTCACCTCTATGGTAAAAGGAGTTCAAGTTTCCTTTGATGCTAAAGAGCTAGGTGAAATTCTGAACATACCAGTTGAGGGCTATGAGGACTACACAAGGCAGAGATGGCCTTGTCTAGACGGGATGGCCTCAACAATAAACATCACCAGATTCTTCAGTGACAATGAGAAGGATATTGAACCCAGGCCAGTCTACAAAAGCGAAATGAAGCCCGAGCACAAGTTGTTCTTTGAGTTTATCATCAAATTCCTGCTGCCCAGACAAGAAAGAAGGCATATAGCCAACTATATGGATCTGACTCTGATGGAGTGTATGTACAGGGGAAAGCAAATTAATTGGCCAGCTTTAATCATCCAACTCTTGGACAGAGTTGTGAATGGAACCAAAGCACATGCAATCCCATATGGATTTATTCTGACAGTTGTGCTTGCACATTTTGGGGTTCATGCGAAGAAGGCTGAAATGGCGACTGCCAAGGATTATTTTGGGAAGGAAACTTTGATGTCATGTGATTACATTGTCAATGTTCCTGCAGATGAACCTGGTTCATCTAGGAAGCAGCCAGTCAACAGCAAAGTAAGAACTCTAGTGCAGGAAAGCGAGATCAAGGATATGGAGATCCTTCGTTTGAAATCTGGTGTGATTGAGGTTGAAGCTGAGCGGGATGCTCTCAGGGCTGAATTAGCAAAAGAGAAGGAAAAGAACGATGGTGTTCTTCAGCATATGCTTTCTCTTCTACAATCCAAGACCACAACCTCCTCTGCATCTTCATATCCTTAGGTTGTCCAGAGCTACCCAATAACCCTTCAGTGCTCAGTTCGGGACTTGTTTCTGTCTTTTTGGACTTGTTTTCAGTTTCTGTTTTTTTTTTTTTTTTTTTTTTGCTCATGGTTTTTGGTTGTTTTTGTTTTTAATTGTCTGGTGGTTGATGTTTGTTCCTAATCAATGAATATGTTGTTTAGTTATTGACTTGTCTCAATTTCTTATGTAGCTTACATTTATTGGTTTCTTGTGATTTATTAATCATGTTTTGCTCATGCAGTTGCCTCAAATGGCCATGAGTAATAATTAATAATTCTGGTAAGAGTATCATTTTGCAACTTTTCGATGATGCCAAAAGGGGGAAGATATGTTCTGAAGCTTTTCAAAAAATTTGCAACAGTGATATTTATAACCTAATGCACCTGGTTTCTCTATGATTAATGCTTAAAATTGTACAAAGTGTTTTAAGTGTATACAGGATTAAGCACAGAGTTTGTCATCATCAAAAAGGGGTAATTTGTTGACCCAAGTCACTGCATAGTTTTGAAGATTGACAAATGTCTGACAAGTTGAACCAGGTCCATCAGAGCACACATTCTTGAACTAAATGGCTGGCACATAAACCGTATATGCATAGGAGATAAATGTGATTGTGAAGTATCAATGAACCAAGAGATTGTCTCCTAATGCAAAAAGGTTGCAAACTGATAAAGAGGATAGAAGTTGAATTCAGCAAGGAAAGTAACAAAGGAAGGAAGTTGAGTTTGATACGAACTCTTTCACCCAGGAAGAGTTGTACTAGAATTGAACGACAAACTCAACAACTGAATCTATAAATAATCGAAGTATTTCTGCTAGAATTCTTGACGCACAAGTACTGAAGTGAATCAAGATATGAAAGCAGAATTCCCAGTTATTTTGCAAGCAAAATTATTGTGCGATACAAAGGCTACAGATCAGCTAAAAGAACCAGTTCCATCGTTTGTGTATTGAGTCTAGTTGATTGTAGTAGGAATTTTAACATTGTATCTTTTCAGCTTTCTTAGAAGCAATTGTAATAGGTACACATTGTTCAAGTTAGAGTTAACTTGAAGCTTGTAGAAATTAGCTAGAGGATAGTTGATACGAAGGGATTAGAGTTAGTCCTTGGATTACAAAAGAGTTTATTTTGTAAGTCTATTTGGCCCAGAGTTTTTAGTGAAGAGTTTGAGCAAATCCTACTGAGGAGTAGGTCGTGGTTTTTTCACCTTTTGAGCCATGTGTTTTCCACGTAAAAATCTCTGTATTTTTACTTTACTGCTTTTATTATTCTGTACCAGTAGAAGTTGGAACACAAAGAAGAACCAGGTTCTTCTTGTGAGACAGCACTCGAAAAATTGGGTACCACACATTTAACCTATATTCTTGTGTGGTATTGACGTCTAAAACATCAAGATTCATCAGCTAGCTAGTCTTGGAGTTTAGTTACTGGACTCAGGTGATATTGGAATTACTATTTAGGATACGTCAACATCCTCGTTAGTAACTGAAGTGAAGGAACGCTAGTACGAGGATCATGTGTTAGTTCATTATAGGGATACCACCCCTCAGAAGGAGAAGACATCGTTTGAGATTACAGAAGATGGGGTCGTCAGATATCGAGGACAATTATGTGTCCCTAATGTTGTAGGGCTACGTCGGTAGGTTATGGGAGAAACTCACTATTCTCGTTATTCTAGACATCCAGGAGTAAGAAAGATGTATCATGATATCAAGGAGGTATATTGGTGGGACGAAATGAAAAAGGATATAGCGGACTTTATTGCTCAGTTCCCTAACAGTCAGCAGGTTAATATTGAGCATCAAAATCCTGGTGGATTATTGCAGGCTATGGAGATTCCGACTTGGAAATGGGAAGTAATTAATATGGATTTCATCGTAGGCTTACCTCATACCCAGCGTAAGTTCGATTCTATATGGCTGTTAGACTTACAAAATCATCCTATTTTCTGCCCATTAGGACTACATATTCCGCAGAGGATTATGTAAGGCTTTATATTAAGGATATAGTACGATTGCATGGTGTCCCTGTCTCTATTTTCTCGGATAGAGGAGCTTAATTTGCAGCTAACTTCTGGAGGTCCTTCCAAAAATGATTAGGGACTCAGGTAAGTCTTAGTACAACATTTCATCCCTAGACAGACGGAAGGGCTGAGCGTACTATTCATACACTTGAGGATATGTTACGAGATTGTGTTATAGACTTCAAAGGTAGCTGGGATGATCATCTGCCGCTTATTGAGTGCGCATATAATAATAGCTACCGTTCCAGTATTCAGATGGCTCCATACAAAGCTCTTTACGGATGGAAGTGTAGGTCTCCTATAGGGTGGTTCGATATTCTCATGCCCCATAATCGAGGGACGAGACCAGCGCCTAATCGGATGAACCCAATCAAGCGGACCTGGATTGCCTTTCCTACCCAACGTATTACCCCGCGTTCATACATACATTATTTCATGTGAGTTAGCCGAATTTAGGTTCAAAGTACATTTTACAACATAATTCTGTTTTTCCTCTTTTAGCATTTCAACGATTGATATCAAAACATACAAGGTACAAACATAAGTTCCTAACATGAACCACGGTTTCCGAGTACGTACAGTTACTACCCAAAAATACATATATACACTCACATCATGTCTACGGAGCCTCTACGAATACTATGGATTTTACATATCTTGCCGGTAACAAGGCCCCGGCTATACCTTTACAACATAAGCAAAAGAGGGTGGTATAATCCACACACGGCCCCTGAGGAGAAGAGGGGCTCACCAAAATTGGTGAGGAGATGAAGAAGAGACACCACTAACGGCGGGCTGAGCTACCTACTATGGAACCACCTACATCCATATAAACGATGTAGCGCCCCCGGCAAAAGGGACGTTAGTACTGTGGAATAGTACTAGTATGTATGAACAAACTTTACCCCAAGTACAATCAAGCAGTACATAGATAAGAGACAGTTAATAGAATCCAACAAGCATTGCACAGAAATCGGAATAACCAAAATCAAGAGTTTCACAGATCCCCCTTTTTTTTCAACACCTCCATATTCAAGAGTTTCAAAGATTTTCATTTCAATAGTGATAATGATCACATTATATCCTTATTACCTCGTCCACCCTTATTACCTCGGCCACCCTTATCACCTTCTCTCACCCTTATTACCTCGTCCACCCTTATTACTCCGTGTTGCGGCGTGCAACCCGATCCCACCGGACAATCAACAATCACCACCAATTTAAATCACAAGGATCTTCATCATGAAGAATAAAGTTCATATCAACCAACAACTATGTGAAATCAAGGCACAATGATCATTACCAGTAATTCATATATGGTGTTGCCACAATCATTTAACTCAATAAAATCAGTCCATATTTACATTCATCATTCGCTACACAGCCTTTAGCCCTTTGGTACGTTCAACAATGCATTTAATAGAAACATCAACCAATAGTTCAATCACAAAGATTCTCATCATCAAGGATATTCATTCGTAACAACAAAATAACCATATGAAATCACGGCCACAGAAATCTTTATCCAACAGTGAATCATACACAGTATGCCATCAACATAAAGCTCAATTAGTTATCCACGTTTCATTTCCATTATTTACTACACATCATTTAGCACTTAGATACATTCAACAATTGGATTAGTTATCATTTCTTTCGTTTGGTAGTACATCCTTTCATACCGAGGTATTCAACAGTTAACGAGCTTTGCACGCGATAGAGTAAGCACAAGAAATCACCATTTTCACAACCTCACATAGCACGGTGGTATGGCAATCAGCTAGGACAATCAGAGAATAGAATCGTACGTCTCAACACATTAGAACAATCAATTCACATAATCTCAAAAAAAGTACACATACCATATGCTCGAACACCAACAAGAAGATTCTACAAAGGTTAAAATTAGCCATACATACCTTGTGTCGAATTTCCCCTTTTTAATTTCTATCACAAATCACCGGACCGTCAAGCAACGTTAATCTAATTCATAATGCAACACATTCATCTTAGAATTGGGAATCATGAACACAATTCGAACTCGCTTAGGCATTTTATCGAATGTTATATGACCCCTTAGATTTCTAACCCCTTATTTGTGAATATTAACCCTAACCCACTTCTTTTTACTAGATTGCGACAATTAATGGACGTGCATGCAAGGTTCTTCTCTTTTATATTCAAGAACTCCTTTTGGGGAGTTCTACTTATTAACAAAAATCTGGAAATTTAAGGGAAATGGGGTGGGTACTTACCTCTTTAAGTGAAGAAGACAATAACTCGATAATTTTCGGGCTTGAGTGATTGTGGAAAACCAAATGGATGATGTTGAAACCCTTTCTCTCAAGAACTCTCTTTCTCTCTCTCTATTCTTAGTCAGAAAATGGTTAAAAATGAAGGGGAGGGGTGTTTTATTGAACAGGGGGTCAGGTTTTTAAATTACAAATTTGGAGCTCCGACACGGAATGCGATCAGGAATGCGATCGCATTTCTGACATGCGGTCCGCAGACCAGTCGTAGAATGGCCCTCAATATGGGACAAAAAAAAACACACTGTGCAAGTATGCGACAACTATGCGATATGCATACACGTTATGCGATCGCATAGTGCGTCGCATAACCTCCTTCATCAAAAACCAATGGGCAAGAATGCGACAACTATGCGGTCCGCATATCCAGAATGCGATCGCATTCTGGACCGCATAGTTGTCCTTAATTTGGGCTGAAGTCTGCCCAGGTATGCGACCATTATGCGGTCCGCATACACGTTATGCGATCGCATAGTGTGTCGCATAATAGCACAATTTTTGGAAAATTTTATCTTTCAAATCTCGGGGTACTTTTAACTCAAAATAAGTCCATGTTAAGAATTTCCACAGTTACACAACACGAGGACCTATTTGGGCATTATTTTAGACATGAAATTTCACGGGTCTTTACATCTCCCCCACTTAGAGTCATTCGTCCTCGAATGAGGATCGGTAAATCATTCGGTTTGGAAAACACTTTATGCCAACCCCCAAAATTTGCACTAACTCCGACATTTTCAGAAAATTTCGCCAGAGTTTCCTCTGTAATTAGGTCTATCTACCTGTCAGAGAGCCCCTGAAAACACATTCCAATTTAATTCTACATAATGCAGTTATTCTAACAACTTGTATATAACCTTGTTACCTCAACAACTTGCATATAGTCAATTGCTTCCACATGCCATGTATATACTTTAGTAAAATCATTACCAATCTACACTTCTATTATTATTTTAACCATCACATGAGTTTCACATAGTTTCACTTACTCTAACCATTTGCACACACTTCAGTTATCCCATCAAGTCATACATAGTTCAATTTCTTCAACCTGCTTATACATAATTTAGTCAACACCACAACGTGCATATCATCTAACTACCACATGAATTGCACAAAATTTTAGCTTGCTATAAAGAGCTGCACATTACTCAAATAATCACAACATGCACAAATATGGAACAATTTGGGATGTTACAATAACAGGGAAATCAGGAGGGTGAGACAAGACCAAACACAAGGATGACTAGAGATGGAGATTCTCACGATCACTACTAGACTTGTTCAAACAATTGGGGATATTTTTCTTTCATTTCATTTTCCGCTTCCCACATGGCTTCCTCGAATCGCTGACTTCGCCACAACACTTTAGTAGAAGCAATTTCTTTGTTTCTCAATCTACGGACTTGCCTATCAAGAATAGCAACCGGAACTTCTTCATATAACAATTCTTCACTAACCTCAATGGTCTCAACTGGCACGATGGCGGAAGGATCTCCAATTACCTTCTTCAACATAGACACGTGGAATACCGGGCGCACTAATGACATTTCAGGGGGCAATTCCAGCCTATATGCGACTTGCCCTACCCTTTGAGCGATCCGATACGGCCCGACATACCTTGGGCTCAATTTCCCTTTCTTTCCAAACCGCATGACTCCCTTCATGGGAGATACCTTCAAGAATACCCAATCATCTACTTGAAACTCTAAATCTCTACGACGAACATCCGCATAGGATTTCTGATGACTCTGAGCAGTTTTCATCCTTTTCTGAATGAATCTAACTTTTTCCATAGCTTGGTGCACAAGATCTGACCCTATCAATTCTGCCTCACCAACCTCAAACTATCCGATCGAGAATCTACATCTCCTTCCGTACAATGCCTCAAATGAGGCCATCTGAATACTAGCATGGAAGCTGTTATTGTAAGCAAATTCTATAAGCGGCAAGTGATCATCCAAACTACCCTTGAAATCCAAAACACAAGCCCGCAACATATCCTCAAACGTCTGAATAGTTCGCTCCGCTTGACCGTCCATCTGTGGGTGGAAAGCTGTGCTGAGATTTACCTGAGTACCCAAAACTTACTGAACATTCCTCCAAAAGTTAGCTGTGAACTGGGCCCCTCGATCCGAGATAATAGAAACTGGAGTGCCTTGAAGTCTGACTATTTCCTTGATATACAACTAAGTGTACTGTTCTGTAGTATCGGTGGACTTGACTGGCAAGAAGTGAGCTGATTTCGTGAGTTGATCCACTATCACCCAAATTGAGTCGAACTTGCACTGAGTGCAAGGTAACCCTACCACGAAGTTCATGTTGATCATCTCCCATTTACACATCGGTATTTCCATAAGTTGAGTCAGCCCACCGAGCCTCTGATGCTCGGCCTTCAACTGCTGACAATTCGGACATCTAGACACCAAGTCCGCCACACCCCTCTTCATACCATTCCACCAATAAATCTCCTTGAGATCGTGATACATTTTCGTAGAACCTGGGTAAACAGAATACCTGGAATTATGAACCTCTGCCATTACCCTCTCCCGGAGATCATCCACATATGGAACACATAGTCTCCCCTGACACCGCAAGACACCGTCATCATTGCCGAGTGAAAAAGTTGAAGTCTTGTGATTTAAAATTTCTTCCCTCAATTGTATCAATGCTGGGTCTCTGAATTGCTTTTCCTTGACTTCCGTTACAAGCGAATACTCTGCTCCATTTCGCACCACGACATTCCCCTCATCTGAGGTCGAAAGACAGACCCCAAGGCTGGCCAACTGATGAACCTCTCAAGCCAAAGGCCTCTGACCGGCCTCTAAATGTGCCAAGCTACCCATGGATTTCCGACTAAGAGCGTCGGCTACCACATTCGCCTTTCCTGGATGGTACAAAATATTCATATCATAATCTTTGAGCAATTCTAACCACCTTCGCTGCCTTAAATTCAACTCCTTCTGTTTGAATAGGTACTGAAGACTCTTGTGGTCTGTGAACACGTCCACATGGACCCCATAAAGATAATGCCGCCAAATTTTCAATGCAAACACAACTGTTGCGAGCTCCAAATCATGCGTCAGATAATTCTTCTTGTGATTCTTGAGCTGTCTTGAAGCATACGCTATAACTTTACCACACTGCATCAACACACACACCAAACCAACTCTCGAAGCATCACAATAAACCACGAACCCCTCCGAACCTTCTGGCAAGGTTAACACTGGTGCCAAAGTCAATCTCGACTTCAATTCTTGAAAACTCTTTCCACAAACATTGGACCACTGAAACTTAACTACTTTCTGTGTCAGCTTAGTCAATGGGGAGGCGAGAGTAGAGAATCCCTCCACAAATCTCCGATAATACCCAGCTAGACCCAAGAAACTACGAATCTCTGTCGGGGTCGTTGGTCTAGGCCAATCCTTTACCGCTGCAATCTTTTGGGGATCAACTTGAATCCCTTCCCTAGAAACAACATGGCCCAAAAAGGTGACTGACTCTAGCCAAAACTCACATTTTGAAAACTTTGCATACAACTGGTGCTGATGAAGAGTCTGCAGAACTGCCCTGAGGTGATTAGCATGATCTTCCTGACTTCGCGAATAAACAAGGATATCATCAATGAAAACTATCACGAAGGAGTCAAGAAACGGCTTGAAAACCCGATTCATAAGATCCATAAAAGCTGCTGGGGCGTTGGTTAGCCCAAAAGACATGACCAAAAATTCAAAGTGCCCATAACGAGTCTTGAAGGCGGTCTTAGGAATATCCTGCTCCCTGATTTTTAACTGGTGGTACCCTGACCGTAAATCAATCTTTGAGATGAACCTAGCACCTTGCAACTGGTCGAACAAATCATCTATCCGAGGCAGTGGATATTTATTCTTGATGGTGACCTTGTTTAGTTGCCGATAATCAATACATATTCGAAGCGATCCATCTCTCTTTCTGACAAAAAGAACCGGTGCGCCCTAGAGGCAACACACTTGGCCGAATGAAACCTTTTTCTAATAGATCTTTCAATTGCTCCTTTAACTCTCTCAATTCTGCTGGCACCATTCGAATAGATATTGGGTGCATATCTGGCAATACATCAATCCTGAAATCAATCTCTCTATCTGGCGGAATCCCAGGTAACTCATCCGGAAACACTTCCAGAAACTCATTCACAATCGGCACAGACTCGGGAGCAGGCACCTCTGAGGTGGTGTCCGCAACCCGGACAAAATGATAGATGCATCCTTTCCTGATCATTTTGGAGGCCTTAAGATAGGAAATAAACCTACCTCTCGACACTTCATCATTCCCTTTTCCATTCAATGACGGGCTCGTTAGGAAATTTGAGCCTCATAATTCTGGTTCGGCAGTCGAGTTTAGCAAAGCACGAGTAAAGCCAATCCATTCCCATGATAACATCAAAATCTAACATCTTTAATTCAATAAGATCGGCCGTGGTATCTCGACCACACATCGTAACAACACAATTCCTATAGACTCGTGCGGTCGTAATGGAATCACCAACCGGAGTCGATACTGAGAACGGATCAAGAAGCTGTTCAGGTTTTATCCCAAAACTCGAAGCAATAAATGGAGTAACATATGACAAAGAGGACCCCAGATCAATAAGAGCATAAACATTAAGCGTTTGCATAGACAAAATACATGTGACAACATCTGGAGAAGCCTCCGCACTCTGGCGACCACTCAAGGCATAGAACCGATTGGGTCCCCCTTGACCCCGCGCTCTACCCCTAGCTGCACCGCGCCCTACTGGAGTTGGAGGGCGTGCTGAAGATATAGCGGCTGAAGAATCGGACGGCTGAGCAGTGCCCCTACCCGTGCCCTGACTGGGCGCACGACAATTCCACTAGGTATGACCTCTCACTCCGCATCTGAAGCATACCGGAATATCCAAGTAACATGGCTCAGAATGGAGCCTCCCACACTTAGGTCATGGGACCCTCCGCTGCTGCTGAAACCTCCCACCAGAACAACCTGACTGGTGGAACCTCCTGCTATCTATCCGGGCCCAATGCGACCTCCCTGCTGATAACTGTGCCCTGATGGCGGCGCACTGGCTGAGGACTGAGCATAGGACTGAGATGGTCCTGATGACCCTCTCCCAAGGGCTGATCTCCCACCTCTAACCGAGCTCCCAGGGTTGCCCGCTGACCGGGCCCTACTACTACTCTCTGTCTCTGACCTTATCTTCCATTTTCGAGCCTCCGTAGCCTGGGCAAAACCCACAATCTTCCCGTAGTTCATATCTGAATGCAAAGCAGCTGTAGCAGCCTCATTGACAACCAAGAGACCAAGGCCCCGAACAAACCGACAAACTCTGGCCTCCCAGAATCGAGGGATGAGACTGGCGCCTAACCGGATGAACACAGTCAAGCGGACCTGGATTGCCTTTCCTGCCCAACGTATTACCCCGCGTTCATACATACATTATTTCATGTGAGTAAGCCCAATTTAGGTTCAAAGTACATTTTACAACATAATTCCGTTTTTCCTCTTTTAGCATTTCAACGATTGATATCCAAACATACAAGGTACAAATATAAGTTCCCAACATAAACAACGGTTTCCGAGTACGTACAGTTACTACCCAAAAATACATATATATACCCACATCATGTCTACGGAGCCTCTACGAATACTAGGTATTTTACATAACTTGCCGGCAACAAGGCCCCGGCTATACCTTTACAACATAAGAAAAAGAGGGTGGTATAATCCACACACGGCCCCTGAGGAGAAGAGGGGCTCACCACAACTGCTGAGGAGATGAAGAAGAGGCACCACTAACGGCGAGCTGAGCTACCTGCTATGGAACCACCTACATCCATATAAAAGATGTAGCGCCCCCGGCAAAAGGGACGTTAGTATTGTGGAATAGTACTAGTATGTATGAACAAACTTTACCCCCAGTACAATCAAGTAGGACATAGATAAGAGACAGTTAATAGAATCCAACAAGCATTGCACAGAAATCGGAATAACCAAAATCAAGAGTTTCACAGATTCCCCTTTTCTTTTTCAACACCTCCATATTCAAGAGTTTCATAGATTTTCATTTCAATAGTGATAATGATCACATTCCATCCTTATTACCTCGGCCACCCTTCTTACCTCGGCCACCCTTATCACCTTCTCTCACCCTTATTACCTTGTCCACCCTTATTACTCCATGTTGCGGCGTGCAACCCGATCCCACCGTACAATCAACAATCACAACCAATATAAATCACAAGGATCTTTATCAGGAAGAACATAAGTTCATATAAACCAACAAATATGTGAAATCAAGGCACAATGATCATTACAAATCAGTAATTCATATATGGTGTTGCCACAATCATTTAACTCAATAAAATCAATCCATATTTACATTCATCATTCGCTACACAGCCTTTAGCCCTTTGGTACGTTCAACAATGCATTTAATAGAAACATCAACCAAAATCACAAAGATTCTCATCATCAAGGATATTCATTCGTAACAACCAAATAACCATATGAAAGAGAGCCCCTGAAAACACATTCCTATTTAATTCTACATAATGCAGTTATTCTAACAACTTGTATATAACCTTGTTACCTCAACAACTTGCATATAGTCAATTTCTTCCACATGCCATGTATATACTTCAGTAAAATCATTACCAATCTACACTTCTATTATTATTTTAACCATCACATGAGTTTCACATAGTTTCACTTACTCTAACCATTTGCACACACTTCAGTTATCCCATCAAGTCATACATAGTTCAATTTCTTCAACCTGCTTATACATAATTTAGTCAACACCACAACGTGCATATCATCTAACTACCACATGAATTGCACAAAATTTTAGCTTGCTATAAAGAGCTGCACATTACTCAAATAATCACAACATGCACAAATATGGCACAATTTGGGATGTTACAATAACAGGGAAATCAGGAGGGTGAGACAAGACCAAACACAAGGATGACTAGAGATGGAGATTCTCACGATCACTACTAGACTTGTTCAAACAATTGGGGATATTTTTCTTTCATTTCATTTTCCGCTTCCCACGTGGCTTCCTCGAATCGCTGACTTCGCCAAAACACTTTAACAGAAGCAATTTCTTTGTTTCTCAATCTACGGACTTGCCTATCAAGAATAGCAACCGGAACTTCTTCATATGAAAATTCTTCACTACCCTCAGTGGTCTCAACTGGCACGATGGAGGAAGGATCTCCAATTACCTTCTTCAACATAGACACGTGGATACCGGGGTGCACTAATGACATTTCAAGGGGTAATTCCAGCCTATATGCGACTTGCCCTACCCTTTGAGCGATCTGATACGGCCCGACATACCTTGGGCTCAATTTCCCTTTCTTTCCAAATCGCATGACTCCATTCATGGGAGATACCTTCAAGAATACCCAATCATCTACTTGAAACTCTAAATCTCTACGAAGAACATCCGCATAGGATTTCTGACGACTCTGAGCAGTTTTCATCCTTTTCTGAATGACTCTAAATTTTTCCATAGCTTGGTGCACAAGATCTGGCCCTATCAATTCTGCCTCACCAACCTCAAACCATTCGATCGAGAATCTACATCTCCTTCCGTACAATGCCTCATATGGGGCCATCTGAATACTAGCATGGAAGCTTTCATTGTCAGCAAATTCTATAAGCGGCAAGTGATCATCCCAACTACCCTTGAAATCCAAAACACAAGCCCGCAACATATCCTCAAGCGTCTGAATAGTCTGCTCCGCTTGACCGTCTGTCTGTGAGTGAAAAGCTGTGCTGAGATTTACCTGAGTACCCAAACCTTGCTGAACTTTCCTCCAAAAGTTTGTTGTGAACTGGGCCCCTCGATCCGAGATAATAGAAACTGGAGTGCCATGAAGTCTGACTATTTCCTTGATATACAACTGAGCGTACTGTTCTGCAGTATCGGTGGACTTGACTGGCAAGAAGTGAGTTGATTTCGTGAGTCGATCCACTATCACCCAAAATTGAGTCGAACTTGCGCTGAGTGTGAGGTAACCCTACCACGAAGTCCATGTTGATCATCTCCCATTTCCACATCGGTATTTCCATAAGCTGAGTCAGCCCACCGGGCCTCTGATGCTCGGCCTTTACCTGCTGATAATTCGGACATCTAGACACCAAGTCCGCCACACCCCTCTACATACCATTCCACCAATAAATCTCCTTGAGATCGTGATACATTTTCATAGAACCTGAGTGAACAGAATACCTGGAATTATGACCCTCTGCCATTACCCTATCCCGGAGATCATCCACATCTGGAACACATAGTCTCCCCTGACACCGCAAGACACCGTCATCATTGCCAAGTGAAAGCTGAAGTCTTGTGATTTAAAATTGCTTCCCTCAATTGTATCAATGCTGGGTCTCTGAATTGCTTTTCCTTAACTTCCGTTACAAGAGAATACTCCGCTCCATTTCTCACCACGACATTCCTCTCATCTGAGGTCGAAAGACAGACCCCAAGACTGGCCAACTGATGAACTTCTCGAGCCAAAGGCCTCTGACGGGCCGCAGACCGGTCGCAGAATGGCCCTCAAGATGGGCCAAAAAAAAACAATGTGCAGGTATGCGACCACTATGCGGTTCGCATACACGTTATGTGATCGCATAGTGCGTCGCATAACCTCCCTCACCAAAAACCAATGGACAAGAATGCGACAACTATGTAGTCCGCATATCCAGAATGCGATTGCATTCTGGACCGCATAGTTGTCCTTAATTTGGGCTGAAGTCTGCCCAGGTATGCGACCATTATGAGGTCCGCATACACATTATGTGATTGCATAGTGCGTCGCATAACAGCACAATTTCTGGAAAATTTTATCTTTCAAATCCCGGGGTACTTTTAACTCAAAATAAGTCCATGTTAAGAATTTCCACAGTCATACAACACGAGGACCTATTTGGGCATTATTTTAGACATGAAATTTCACGGGTCTTTACAGATATTGGGGAAACTACGTTAGTAGGACCATAATTGGTACAACGGGCAATCAAGAAAAACTAACCTTATACATGAAAGGCTATTAGTAGCTCAAAGCCGTCAGAAGTTTTATGCGGATAATCGACGGCGAGACTTGGAGTTTCAGGTGGACGACTGGGTATTACTAAAGGTATCACCGATGAAAGGTGTTATGAGTTTTGGTAAGAAAGGAAAACTAAGCCCTCGGTACATTGGACCATATATGACCATACGCAAGGTACGCCAGGTAGCATATGTGTTAGACTTGTCTTCGGACTTGGAGTATGTACATCTAGTCTTTCATGTTTCTATGCTCCGTAAATGTATCGGAGATACTTCTAGAATCATGTTTGTTGACGACGTTCATGTCACATAGCAGCTATCATATGAAGAAACTCTCATTGTTATATTAGACAGGCATGTTTAAAGATAACTAAAGACATAGCTTCGGTGAAAGTACTTTGGAGAAACACCAATGTGGAAGAAATGACTTTGGAGGCCGAGGAAGACATGAAGTCTAGATATTCCTACTTATTTCCTCCTCCAGAAAAGGGTCCGACTGAGACATCACAATCTTAAGGTACGTGTATGAATTCTAGTGTTAGTTATTTTCATTGGTCGTGTGAATCCATTGTCGTTATTGATGATTGTGGTCGTATGTGGCGTTGAATTATTGAGTTCTACAGGAAGAGTTGGTAGTAGTATTGTTACAAAGGTGACTCTGCCAAAGTTATATAGATCCCGGGGAGTTAAACATTAGAGGACGAATGTTTCTAAGGGGGGAAAGATGTTACATCTCGCGTTTTCATACGTTAAAGATTCGTCTTCAGTTAATCGACGTAGACGCGGGGATGAGATTATTTTGAGTTTAACGTATTTATTCCATTTATAACAAATGATAAGTAAGTTCCATGAAGGATAACGGGTAAAGGAATTAAAGAAAATAAGTTTCGTTGAAGGTTGTCGATTTGGGATAAAATATTGTCCGAGCCATAATACCCGCTATTTATAGACTAGTGCCACACAAGGTACCCCATGACCATGATACTATGATGTATAAGGTGTATTAAAAATGAGTAAAATTTTAAGTAATTCGAGATAATTCTTAATTATGCGGGTAATTGGTTAATTACCGGGTAACGGAATATTACCCAATTAGTTAATAAATTATAAGATAAGATTAACCCCCTCCCTCAAAACGTGGTAACAAGCCACTTTCCAAATAAATGACTCTTAGTCCCTTTGGATTATGTGGCAACCTAGTATTTTAGTTACAAGACATATCATGCCTAACATTTTCATTTTCTAACAACACTTTAATTCTAAGACTTTTAACAAAAACTTTCCATAACTTCAGTAACTCACTTCGTTAAGCATAGTCATAATCTCTTCAATCTTCACCAAGACTTTCCTAACTCTTTTCATAGTTAAGAATACATTTTAACGTCATAGTTACTTAAGGAGATGTTTCAGCCAAGATAGTCTTTGCATAAGCAACGCGCTTTTCATATAACTTGTTCTGTGTTTTGTCGAAATTAACGTGTGTTACAGGAGTGTCAGGAGAATCGACTCATGTATGTTAAAGCTATCCTTTCTTTCTTTTTGGCGTGATCTATACAACACAAGCGAAACGAAAAAATGCACAACTCCATAAATTACTCTATTTATAAACGATATAGATGTGTATATTCTTATTCTCCCATAAATCTTATTATTCTATCGTCTGTTCATGGGTCTCAGAAAATACGTAAGTTGATAAAGTCTATTTCATGATATTAATCAGAGGAAAAATGGTCTTATGACACTCCGAAAGATTTTATTGACGTACTTCGCATGCATTGCATTCATTTACATTGACCCATGACCAGATGGCGTTATATACGCGTACATATGTATAATATATGTATATGGGATATGGAAAAAAGTTACGGCGTTATATATGCACCACCACCTGATCAGTTGGTATATGTTAAGGATTTTGCCCACAGTTGTCGAGATGATGTGATTGGATGCCCTCAGAGGCTTGTTGATGTTATGTACCCCTATACCTATGCATGACACGACATTTACACGCACTTGCATGATATTATAATTGTTTCAGAATTTGCAAAGTTATTTAGACTTACGGGCGGAATTCCTTATTCCATGTTTCATCCAAGTCTCTTATGTACTGATTTTCATGCCGTACATAGTTAGTTCATTATTCGTACTGACGCCCTATTCCCGGGACCTGCATTTCATACCCGCATGTGCAGATAGGCAAGCTGACGGTCCCCCTGCTTAAGATCCTTGATTAGCGAGAGTTGGCGTGTTCCATTTGATCCGAAGCTTCTTTTGATTTTGGTAATATGCTAGTATACATATATGGGTATGACGTGGCCCAGTCCCGTCCTTATACAATTGTGTTTTCTATTAGAGGTCTGTAGACAGTCATGTATAGTTGGATAGTATGTGGCCTTGTCGTCTTTCAGTTTTGGATTAAATATAATTTTCTATAGCAGCCTTGCTGGCTCGCCACTGTATTCCGCATGTATATGTACATATGTCTTTTTGATTTGGTTTTCCTCACGTATGTTATCCATGTTTATATCTTAAACGCACGCTTAAGGACGTTCGACATGTAGGATTCGGGCGTCGCGACCCATCGGTTTGGGTCGTGACAAGGTAAGCCTAAGCGATAATAATAACTTGGCAGAAATAATGATCAACATAATAAAATAAAGCTGAATAACTTATATAACCCCCGAACAAATAGAATCTCATCAATTCACTTTCCAAAACCGGTAGAACTTAGTCATAAGCTTTATGGAATAAAACTAGAATAACTAGTACATCACTGTTTGAAAGAACTACAACAGTAACAAAATAAAAGGGAAGGTGACTGTGAGGCCTGCGGACATGGAGCAGGTATACCTTGATGTCTCCCATGCAGCAACTCAATTAACTCTAGCGTCCGGTACGGGCAGACATACCTGAATCTACAAAAAAATATGTAGAAGCATTGTTTGAGTACACCACAATGGTACCCAGTAAGTATCAAGTCTAACATCAGTAGAGTAGTGGCGAGGCCAAGTCAAGACACCTACTAGGATATAAATAAGCAGTATGAAAATGTTATACGAGTATAAAATCAAAAGTGGAGAAATATCTGATATGAAACAAGATAGTAACATGAACTAATGTAGGAAATTAAACATCGAAATAGCATAATAGAAGCAACTAAAAAGAATTGCAATGGTCATATACTGACAAAAAGTGCTAGAACAATAAAGAATAAAACAACAAGAAATGTTCCCACCAAAACTCCTTGCAACATGAAATAAATGGCAAAAATCACAATGAGGTACCGCCTCATGTACAATAAAATTACAACCGAGGTGCCGCCTCGTATAATCATGAATCACAACCGAGGTACTGCCTTGTATTCACATTTTTCATTTTCAATCACAATCTTTCCTTATACCGTCGTGTGAGCCTTACACTTGAAATAGGTTTTGAAAACAGTTTTTCCAAAATAGCTACACGCACTCTAGCCCACCTTATGACATCACGTGGCTTCGGGTAATTCCCCTAAAAGCAACACGCACATAAGTCTCACCTTATACCACAACATGCACATCAAACCAAGCCTTATACCTCCGCATGCGTGTCAATATTACATTACATATAAAAACGTGTACCACATGTGCCCATATATGATAATTTTCCAACAATCCACAATATCAATATTTCTACAATAATAGCCCACGGATCTAGCACAACGGGTAAAATAATATAAACAACATCAATGAATGTAAAATGCTCAAAAGGAAGATATTTCAACAATAACAATTTTGCCGCAACATGATAACGACCTTCTCCACTTCAACACCAATAACTCAACAATGAGAGACAATGTATAACCACAATGTTAAATAAGAATAACTGACAATGTAAAAGATAACATTTAGCAATGACTTCAAATAATGGGAGCCAAAAATAAAAAGGATAACATGAACAATAACTTCAAGTAAGGTCAATCAACAATGAAAGAGGTAACATGAACAATAACTTCAAGTAATGATAATCAACAACGAAAGAGATAACATGTATAGTGTCTTCAAATAATAAAAATAAAAAATGAAGAGATAGCGTGTGACAATAAAAGAGGCAACAAGTTCAACTAAAGCATAAGAGCACATTATCAATTAGGAGGTAGAACGAGTGTTAACGAAATTATTTAAGGCATGTAATGGTTGACTAACACAAGTAAGAATAGTTTGACTAAGAGAATTAGAACGTGATATAGCATTCAATTAAAGCATGGAAATAATCTAAGTAGCATAAACCGGTGAAATACTATGTACAACCCGTGTACAGACTCGTCACCTTGCGTATATGGATTTCACTTAGAAAAATTGAATCAAACAATACAAATCCTAAGTGGTAGTTCTCCCACATGAAGTTAGGCAAGACACTTACCTTAACTAGGCCAAATCAACACTGAAATATAGTTTTTCCCTTAAGATCCCCCTCCACATGGCTCAAATCTAACAAAAATCGACTTAATATCAGCTAGGGAATTCAATTGCAATAGATAAAGCTAAGATCTTTATTACTACGAATCTAACACTAATATGCATGAATTCCAAATTAAGTTCAAGAATTTCTAAAGCTACAGTTAAACGTCTGAATCCTATCAAATCAACTCCAAACAACACCAAATTTTGCAGACAAGTTCTAAATATCATAACGGTCTTATTCCAAGTCCCAAATTAAATTACGAGCTCGGCAGCTAAAAGTCAACCTACGGTCAAACTTTTTAATTTCAAATTGCCAAATTTTGGCAAAATCAATTCGGACATCGAAATCACGATACAAAGCTATCGAAACCATAAAACACAGTTCCGGTGTCATTTTCACAGAAGTCAAAGTTTGGTTAACATTTACTAATTTAAAATTCTAAGTCAAGAATCAAGGGTCTAAATCGACCCGAAAGCTTCCCATCACGAAACTAACCGACCTCGCAAGTCATAAAATTATACGCACACATGTGTGAAGCAGTAAAAAGGAAAACGGGGCAATTATAATGAAACGACCGATCGACGTTTTACATTTAAATTTTTTGTTATGTATAATCCATAAATAAGAAATCCATCCCATTAGTGGTGTTAGAACCTCAAGAATGAGAGTATGAGACTGTAAAGTAAGGGTGTCAAACGGGTCGGGTTGACCCATTTTCGGACCGGCCCGGTACACAGGCGACTGAGTGGGCTGTGTTATTGGGGTTAGGGGGTTTGGTCCATTCACATTAATTCATCCGGTTAACCGGACCGGTCAAACCCGATCAACCAAATTTCATGTAGAACCGGTTAACCGGCCCGGCCCAAACCGGTACGGACCGTTTTAATAGCTAGATTTCAATTTTTTTAAAGGTTTTAGACTGTTGGCCGCGGTCAGCTGGCTTTTGACGTTGCCCAACGAATGGATTGCACAAATAGCCCTTTTTGGGATTGTTTTTTAAAAAATAACACTTGTTGTAATTACTAATTTAGCCCTTTGAAAAACTATAAATGCACCCCTCCTCTTCTTCATTTCTTCACTTATCTCTTATTTCTCAAACTCATATTCTCAATCATCATTCTCACATTCTTCATCTAAAGTGCAATCAACTATTTGGCTCTTTTTTTGGGAATTTAATTTATCATATTATTTATTATTTGAAGTTTGAACAATTAAACTTCAAAATTTGAGCAATTGATGTTTCTTCGTGGTAACACTGGAGTTGCAAAATCCTCAAGTGTTCAATTTATTGCCGAATTTGGTGCACTCTCTCCAACTTTTTCTATTTTTTACTATTTTATTTGCATATTTAATTTTTGCTAGTAGTTAAAATTTCACAATATGTTTAATGCTGCAAAAAGAGTTTGTAGTAAGGTTGCTAATCGGAAAAAAATAGAAAAAGAGGTAGTACTTCAACATCTGGTAGTAATTAAAATTTAAATGACTCTACACATGTTTCTGAAACATCACCTGATAATAATATAGATTATGAACAATTACAGGAAGATTTCGCTATAGAAGATAATGAATTAGAAATGGAAGATGAGATACCACTTACACCTAGTAGTGTTGGAGCTGGTAGCAAGGGTGGTGGTCGTGGTGCTAGTAGTAGACCACATGTGGCCCCGAATACTAATCGGAAAAAAAGAAGTAAGGTTTGAAACTTTTTTGAAGAAATAGAGAATACTGATAGAGTAAAATGCAAACTTTGTAATGATGATTTTAAACATAAGACTGGAGGACAATTAGGGGTGACTGGGACAGATAGTAGACATATGAGAATTGAGCATCCTATAGAATGGGGTTCTAGTTTAGATGGAAATCAAGCAACCCTAAACCCTACTACTGGAGGACTTATGAAATATGATAAAATGAAGGATAGTGAGGAGTTAGCAAAAATGATTACTTTGGGTTGTCTACCTTTTTCTTTTACTTCTTCATCATATCTTATTATGTATATTCAAAGGATTTATAATCCTTCATTTAAAGGTATCCCTAGAAGTACTTGTAGATCTGATATCTTTAGACTTCATGGACAATATCAAACATAGATACGTTATTTGTTTGACTACCTTCCTTGTAGAGTTTCTCTAACTTCTGATATTGGCCATGTTGTTAATGGAAATGATTATTTGATAATTACATGACATTGGATAGATGATAATTATTGTATGCAAAAACGTATTACTGTTGTGTTATAAGTACTACTATTTGCGAAGTTGTTGAATTTTATGATCTTAAGAGAAAAGTATTGTGTATGTCTTTTGATAATGCTTGTAACAATAATGCTGCAATTTCAATATTAAAACTGCATTTGCAACCACCACTTGAAGAAATTTTTCATGTTAGGTGTTCATGTCATGTTTATAATTTAATTGTTAAAAATGGCCTTGATTTATTTTCAACTGAGATTACTCATGTTAGAAGAGAAGTTGGTGTTATTCAAGGAAATAATAGACTGAATTAGGGAATTTAAGAATAAGTGTACCGAGCATAACCTTAACCCTAGATTCATTGCCAGACGAAATTGTTACTAGATGGAATTATACATACTTATATTTAAAATGTTGATACAAATATGGATTGCCAATAACTGAAGTTGCTAATTCACATTGTACTGATCAAAATCATATGTTAATAACTACTACTTGGGAGGCCATTAATGATGTTATTAAATTTTTACATAAATTTTATATAGCCGTTGTTGAGTTTTCTAGAGCATATTACCCTATTGTTACTATGGTTTTAGTATAGATGGAATTTCTTTTCTACACTCAGAATTTTAGAAGAAAGAAAAATATAAGGATGCTGTTGAAAAAATGCAAGCAAAATTCAAAAAATAGTTCTTTCCCATTAGTCTGATTTACTTAATTGGTTATGTTTTAAATCCTTCTATTAAGATGTCTGATTGTCACCAATTAATCAATGTTTTATATACTTATATGGAGATTGGACCAACTGAAACCCCAGATATGTATAGTTTTATGAACATGATAAATGATTGTTTACAAAAATTATATAATTATTATGATAATATGTTTGATAATGCTGCTCTTAATGTAAGCAACGTTAATCCCACTATGCATTTGTAACGACCCAGCCGATCATTCCGTGGAATTAGCCCTGTTATTCATGTTTCTTCCTTGTCATGCATTGCTTAGTTTGTTTATGATGTGTTGGGGTCGGTTGGTTCAGGCTCAGAGTGGTCGTGGTGAGAATTGAGACACTTAGTCTCTTAAATTGGCCTAATAGTTGAAAAAAGTCAACTAGGAGTTGACTTATTGGCAAACGACCCCAGAATATAGATTTTACGGCTTGGATAGCTTCTTTAGGTGATTTGGGACTTAGGAGAGTGTTCATAATGTGGTTTTGAGGTCCGGTGTAGAATTAGGCTTGAATTGGCAAAAGTTGATTTTTGGCGATTTCCGGTCGGGAGTGAAAAATAGGCTATCGGGGTCGGAATGGAATTCCGAAAGTTGGAGTAGGTTCGTAGTGTCATTTTGGACGTGTGTGTAATTTTTCAGTTCATTCGGGTGTATTTTGATTGGTTTCGTCATCGTTGGTGATTTTCGAAAGTTTTAGGAATCTTAGGCTTGAATCATGGGTTGAATTGGAGTTTTGATGTTATTTTGGGTATTTTGAGGGTTTCGACTAAGTCTGGGTAATCAATTATGACTTGTATGTGTTTTTGGTTGGGGTCCCGAGGGGCTCGGGTTGAATTCAGATGGTCGTCGGAAGATTAGAAGTTGGAATAAGGCAGCTAAAGTGCTGCTGGTGCTGCCCATCTGGTGTGGCCGCACCTGCGGAGGTTTAAGCGCAGGTGCGATCCACGCATGTGCAAAAAGGGCACGCAGGTGCGGTGTTTGGCCAGCTGGGGAAAGGCCGCAGGTGCGATCACTGGTGACTTAAGTCAAGTGCGCAGGTGCGGGGCCGCAGGTGCACATAAGTGTCGCAGGTGCGGGGCCGCAGGTGCACATAAGTGTCGCAGGTGCGGGACCACTGACCAGAAGAGTATAAATTCACGCCTTCGCGATTTTGAGCCATTTTCTTCAATATTTCATCCGGGATTAAGCTTTGGGAGAGGGTTTTGAAGGAGGAAATCAAGAGGACTTTGTTGAGGTAAGATATTTGAACCTAAAAATCGTTTCTATTTGATTTTTTGGACAGAAATAGGGTGAAATTAAGGGGAAAATCAGTGTGTAAATTGGGGGTTAGGGGTTGGATAATTGGAGACTTTGATTGGGTAATTGAAAGGGCAATTGTGGTCCGATTTTGATGTTCTTGGTACGTATAGAATCGTGGGAGGATAAAGATTCCGATTTTTTGACTTTTATTGAATTCCGATATGTGGACCCGGGGGTCCGCTTTGGCCAATTTCGGGAATTGTGCCTAATTTTTATAGTTTTTGAATGGGTTTCGTCTCCCTAGCATATTTTGATGTTATTAATCTATTTTGATAGACTCGGAGCTTTAAGGAGCCGATTAGAGGGGCAAGAGTATCGCGGAGTAGCTTTTTGGGCCGGTTTGAGGTAAGTAATGACTATAAATCTTGTCCTGAGGGAATGAAACCCCGGACATAGCATCTTCTCACTATTTTGGAGTGACGCACACGCTGGATGACGAGTGTGGGGCATGCACTGATTTTGGGATTTGGACTTGGTCCTTCCCGTGTGTCACGACCCGAAATTCCCACCATCGGGACCGAGATGGGGTCTAACGTTGAACCCGCTAAACAAGCCAATGTATTTAATCATATTTGTAAAACAAATCTTTACTATTAAATGATAACAGGTAACAATCAACTTTTCATAAATAGAAGCTTAAAAATAACAACAGAGTAAGGTAATACATAGCTAATCCCCAAACTTAACAAAATACTTAAATTAGCCAACTCGGATCTTTGGAGTCACAACTCACGGACCGTCTAAGAGCAGTACACAGAATAGTCTGAAAGAACTAATACATATATTTCTGAAGTACAAAAATGAGAAATGAAATGGAGTAGGGAAGGGGACGCCAAGGCCTGCGGACGCCTACAAGTCTACCTCAGAGTCTCCGGTGGACTGAAGGAAGCCTCCTCGATCAGTGTCCACAAGGTCCGGTACCGGGATCTGCACAACGTAAAGATGTGCAGGTGTAACATCAGTACAACCGACCCTATGTACTGAGTAAGTGTCAATCCTAACCTCAGCGAAGTAGTGACGAGGTTAGGACACGACCAATAATATCACCTGTGCAGTTTAATAATATATAAAGAAATAACAATAGGAAGTAAATAGATAAGTACACAAAACGGGGATAACATGTTGGGGGGAAAAATAGGAAAAGCGATTATTGAATAACAGAACAAGCAACATGCTAAATATCAAAATAACAACAGGAAATAACAACACAGACTAAACAAGTGCACAACATCACCCTTCGTCCTTTACTCTCATCCTCACCAAAACAAGTGCAGGACATCACCCTTCGTGCTTTTACTCTCATCCTCACTAAAACAAGGGCACGACATCACCCTTCGTGCTTTTACTCTCATCCTCACCAAAACAAGTGCACGACACCACCCTTCGTGCTTTTACTCTCATCCTCACCAAAACAATAAATAAAAACAGCACGGCATTATCCTTCGTGTTTTTAAGTATCATATCATGGCACGTCATCACCCTTCGTGCTTTTACACTTTCATCCTCACAATGCAATAAATAAATACATGGAATCACCCTTCGTGCTTTACACTCTTCCTCACCCAAACAATATCAAGAACAACAGTTTGGCAAGGAAAATCAACAACATAAATCATAAGTCACAACATCCCGGCAAGGGAACAACAACAGAAATAATACTGTCCCGGCAAGGGACACAGCTATAACCAATCGCGCTCAAGTGTATAACTTAAAAAAATAATCTTCAACCAAAAAATTAATCAACAGTATTCACAACCAAGAATTTCCATCAATTGAATAACCTCCAAAGTGAAATTTACTTCATAACATAGTGAATATCGATGAAAATCACATATATCATAAAAACCGACTCACGGGCATGCTTGACAACAACATATAGTACTCGTCACCTCACCTATACGTTGAACATGGTATAAACTCGTAGAAAATAAGACTCAACACCTATTCCCTCAAGCTAAGGTTAGGCCAAACACTTAGCTCGATGCCACGAACACAATTCAAGCCTCAACTACCACTTTACCTCTTGATTCCACCACAACCTCGCTCGTATCTAGCCACAAGTTACTTAGTTATATCAATAAATGCTAAATAAATCAATTCTAATGCGTGGAAATGAGTTTTCTAAGGTTTTACCTAAAAAGTCAAAAATCGACCCCGGGCCCCCTCAATCCAAACCTGAAATTCGGACCAAAGCCCGATTACCCATTCACCTCTGAGCCCGGATATATAAATGGTTTTGGAATCTAACCTCAATTTGAGGTCTAAATCCCTAAATTTCAATATTCTTAGGTTTTACCCAAAATTCTCAATTCCACCATGAAACCCTAGATTCTAGGATGAAATCTCGTAAAAAGAAGTTAAGGAGTAAAGAAAATGAGTTAGAAATCACTTACTAATGTTTTGGAGAAGAAAGGGTGTTTGGAAAATCGCCTCTTACCTTTTTAGGTTTTTGTAAAATGAAAAATAACTGAAAATCCCGTTTAAATTTACCCCTCTAAGACCTCCACCGCGGACCGCACAAAAAGGAGCGCGGCCGCAGAAACCAAAAAGACAAGGAAAAATGACTGCAGTGACATGATTTAGTATTTTGGCCATAACTTACTCTAAATATGTCCAAATTACGATTTCTTTAGCTTTCTAAAAACTAGACACGAAGGGATACAACTTTAGTTTTTGAATCATCTCAAAATGCCTTGTAGATCAAACGATATTGGCCTCCGAAGTTAGACCAGTGATCCAGCTTCCCCACCGTGGACTAGGGGCGTGCATTCGAATCGGTTTATTGATAAATTGAATCGATTATTTGCTATCGGTTTATCGATGTATCAATTTCGAAATTTTCCTTATCGAGTTATCGATTTCGATTTTGTCCTCTTCGGTTATCGATTTATCGATAAACCGATAAGATATACTAAAAAGACAAATATACCCTTATTCTATAATACCCTTTCCTTTATCCTAAGTCCCTAAAAACAAGAAGCTCAACGGATTAACAAGGAAGAAGTTCTTAATCATGGCAATGAAGAAAGGATTTAAAGAACGCACTAATATCTACCTGACGAGTAATTATTAGTCGTGACACTAAACTCTAAGTCCCTTGTTTAGCAAATGATACACCTTTAAATGCAGCCCACGAACATTAATTCAAACAAAATTTACAGCAAATTTCTTTAAAAGTTTAAGGTGCTTTAAAGATACATGAAGTTCATCATGTGAAAATCTTCAGGACTAAGGTAAAGAAATCACATGTTTATTCCAGTGAAGAGCATATCTACTAGCTAAGAACTCCCTCGGGCAAATATTTACACGTGAAAGAGAGATGAGCTGAACAAGAAGAAAGTCTGAAATGCATGAAAGATGACCAAGGTATTAAACGTCGTAACCAGGGTTTACTTTCTGTTGAACATCCCCATAACTCTGTAATTTTTCTATATCCTCTAGACTACCCAAAAATAGAGGAAGCCTTTGGTGTAGCTTGACAGGTTGAATAGACAAAATTCTGTTTTTACCATCTGGACTATCCAAAAATGATGTTTTTTTTTTAAATACCGTTCGAGTGTTGGTGGCATACATTTGATCCCTTACTTTAGTTTCGTTGCATGTGCTTGTTGATACAATTTTTATGTTATAAGCGGTGTTCGTCTTATTTTAGCTTCTTTTTGTCCATATTAGTTAGGCGTGTTTATAGCGATACACTTTCCGTGGAATCCCGCAAATTTTCTTATTGGTGTAATCGATAACCGAATCGATAAGCCCCAAAAATCGATAAATTGAAATCGAAAAAATCGAAACCTTATTGAAATGATAACGATAAGCATATGTACAAATCGATAATCGATAAGTAATTATCGATAAGGATAAAAATCGAATAGATAAATTGAATGCACACCCCTACCGCGGACCGCACAAAATCAAGTGCGGCCGCAAAGGCCCTCCGCGGTCAGCACAAAATCAAGTGTGGACCTCGCTAGCGGGTTCAGAGATTTGCACTTCTCTGACCTGCAACAACTATGTTTTAAGCTTAAAAGCATCCAGGGACCTACCCGAAACTCACCCGAGCCCTCGGAACGTCAAACCAAATGTGCATACAACCTCGAAAACATCCTACGGTCTTATTCATGTAATCAAATCACCAAAATAACATCATAAACATCAAATTAAACCCCAAAAACAATGAAATTTCTCAAACTTCTTTAAACATCAAATTTTGCATTTAGGGTCCGAATCACATCTAATGAAGTCCGTTTCTTACCAAACTTTACAGGCATAACATATATATATATCGAACCTGTACCGGGCTCCGGAACCATAATAGGTGTCCGATACCGTAGGTTTCACACATAATTTAATTTTCAAAAACCTCTTTTATTTTCAAAAAACAATTTCTTTTAAAAATTCATTTCTCGGACTTGGGACCTCGGAATTCGATTCCGGGCATATGCCCAAGTCCCATATTTTCCTACGGACCCTCCGGGACCGTTAAATCACGGGTTCGGGTCCATTTACAAAAAATATTAACCGAAGTCACTTTATTCAAATTTCTAATACAAAATTATCATTTTTATCAATTTTTTCACATAAAGGCTTCCCGGCGTGTAACGCCCGGGCCACGCACGCAAATCGAGGTGAGATAGAAGGAGGCTTTCATGTCCTTGGAACACAGATTTAGCTAGAAATTCACAGGATGACCTTTTGGGTCATCACAATCTCCACCTCTAAAACAAACGTTCGTCCTCGAACGGACATAGAAAGGCACCTGAATTGGGGAAAAGATGGGGATATTGGATCCGCATATCGGACTCGGACTTCCAGGTAGCGCCCTCAACATGCTGACCTCTCCACTAAACATAGACCGAAGGATAACTCTTCGATCTCAACTGACGAACCTGCCGACCTAATATGGCTACCGGCTCCTCCTCATAAGTTGTATCCTTGTCAAACTGGACACTGCTTAAGTCAAGTACATGAGAGGGATCAGCAAGATACTTTCGAAGCATAGATACATGAAACACCGGATGCACGGCTGATAAACTCGGTGGCAAGGCAAGTCTGTAGGCCACCTCTCCTACCTTATCAAGAATCTCAAAGGGAGCAATGTACCTAGGGCTTAACTTGCCCTTCTTTACGAACCTCATCACGCCCTTCATGGGCGACACTCGAAGCAATACCCGGTCTCCTATCATAAATGCCAAATCACGAACTCTGCGGTCTGCATAACTTTTCTGCCTGGACTGAGCTGTAGGAAGCCTATCCTGAAGGATCTTCACCTTATCGAAGGCATCGTGAACTAACTCTGAACCCAACAACCTAGCCTCTCCCAGTTCAAACCACCCGACTGGCGACCGACACCGCCTACCATACAACGCCTCATAAGGAGCCATCTGAATGCTCGACTGATAACTGTTGTTGTAGGCAAACTCAGCTAAGGGAAAAAAATGGTCCCATGAACCTCCAAAGTCAATGACACACGCCCGCAACATATCCTCCAAGATCTGAATAGTACGCTCAGACTGTCCGTCCGTCTGAGGATGAAACGTTGTGCTCAACTCAACCCGTGTGCCCAACTCATGCTAAAATACTCTGCAGAAATGGGAGGTAAACTGAGTACCTTGATCGGAAATAATAGACACGGGCACACCATGCAAGCGAACAATCTCCCTGATGTAGATCTTTGTCAACTTCTCCAAAGAATACGAAACTGATACAGGTATGAAGTGTGCTGACTTGGTCAGCCTATCCACAATGAACCACACCGCATCAAACATCCTCCGAGTCCGTGGGAGTCCAACTACGAAATCCATGGTGATACGCTCCCACTTCCACTCGGGAATCTCAATCTGCTGCATCAAACCACCGGGTCTTTGGTGCTTGTACTTAACCTGCTGACAGTTCAGGCATCGTGCTACGTAGGCCACAATATCTTTCTTCATCATCCGCCACCAATAATGATGCCGCAAATCCTGGTACATCTTTGCGGCACCCGGATGAATGGAATACCGGGAACTATGGGCCTCCTACAATATCAACTCACGAAGTCCATCAACATCAGGCACACAAATACGACCCTGCATCCTCAGGACCCCATCATCATCAACCGTAACCTGCTTAGCACCTCCGTGCCGAACCGTATCCCTAAGGACACATAAGAGACGATCATCATACTGCCGGTCCCGAATACGGTCAAACAATGAAGAACGGGCTGCAGTATAAGCCAAGACACTGCCAGTCTAAGAAACATCCAATCTCATGAACTGATTGGCTAAAGCCCATCTAAAGCAAGCGGTCGCTCCCCGACCGGAATATAAGCAAGACTACCCATGTTGGCTGACTTCCGGCTCAAAGCATCGGCCACCACATTGGCCGTTCCCGGATAATATAAGATGGTAATGTCGTAGTCTTTCAACAGCTCTAACCATCTTCTCTGCCTCATATTCAACTCTTTCTGCTTGAACAGGTACTGCAAACTCTTATGATCTGTGAACACCTCACATGACACACCATACAGATAATGCCTCCAAATCTTCAGCGCATGGACAATGGTTGCTAACTCGAAATCATGAACCGGATAGTTTTTCTCATGAATCTTCAACTGACGTGAAGCATAAGCTATAACCTTGTCATCCTGCATCAACACTGCACCAAGTCCAACCCGTGAAACATCACAATACACGATATATGGCCCTGAACCTGTGGGCAAAACTAACACCAGTGCCGTGGTCAAGGTTGTCTTGAGCTTCTGAAAGCTCGCCTCACACTCTTCTAACCACCTGAACTGGGCACCTTTCTGAGTCAACCTGGTAATTGGGGCTGCAATAGATGAAAAGCCCTCCACAAAGCGGCAATAATAACCTGCTAAGCCCAAGAAACTCCAAATCTCTATAGCTGAGGTGGGTCTAGGACAATCTCTGACTGCTAAAATCTTCTTGGGATCCACTTGAATACCCTCGTCCCTCAGAGTCTGGAGAACGACTCGAAGGTGCTGCTCTTGCTCCTTCCGATTGCAGGAGTAAATCAAAATAGCATCAATGAAGACAATCACGAACAAATCCAAATAAGGCTTGAACACTCGGTTCATCAGCTCCATAAAGGCAGTTGGGGCATTTGTCAACCTGAACGACATCACCAAGAACTCATAATGACTATACCAAGTGCGAAAGGCTGTCTTAGGGACATCAGACGCCCTAATCCTCAACTGATGGTAGCCAGATCTCAAGTCAATCTTGGAAAACACTGTGGCACCTTGAAGCTAATCGAACAAATCATCAATACTCGGCAAAGGATACTTATTATTGACAGTAACCTTGTTCAATTGCCGGTAGTCAATAATCATTTTCATTGTGCCATCTTTCTTCTTAACAAACAACACCGTTGCACCCCAAGGAGAAACACTATACCTGATAAAGCCTTTAGCCAACAAATCCTGTAACTAATCCTTCAACTCATTTAACTCTGGCGGGGCCATACGATATGGCGGGGTAGAAATGGGCTGAGTGCCCGGAGTGAAATCAATGCAAAAGTCAATATCCCTGTCGGGTGGCATACCCGGTAGGTCAGCATGGAATACCTCTGGAAACTCACGGACAATGGGCATAGACTCTATAGAAGGAACCTCGGCACTAGAATCACGATCATAGGCCAAATAGGCCAAACAACCCTTCTCGACCATGCGTTGAGCCTTCATATATGAGATAACTCTGCCAGAAGAATGACCAGGAATCCCCCTCCACTCTAATTGGGGTACTCCCGGTAAGGCCAAGGTCACAGTCTTGGCATGACAATCCAAAATAGCATGATAGGGAGATAACCAATCCATCCCCAAAATGACATTGAAATCAACTATATCAAGAAGTAAAAGATCAACACGGGTCTCAAGACCACCAATAACCACTATACATGGCCGGTAGACTCAATCTACCACAATAGAATCACCCACCAGTGTAGACACATATACATGAGTACTTAGGGAGTCATGTGGCATAATCAGATAAGGAGCAAAATATGAGGACACGCAGGAAAATGTGGACCCCAGATCAAACAATACTGAAGCATCTCTGCTGCAAACTGAAACCATACCTGTAATGACTGCATCGGAGGCCTCAGCCTCAGGCTTGGCGGGAATAGCATAGCATCGGGGCTGAGCCCCACCAATCTGAACATCCCTAGGTCGACCTACTGCGGGCTGACCTCTACCTCTCATAGCCTGTCCTCCACCTCTAACTTTCTGGACTCCACCTCTAGCACCTCGACCTTCACCCCTAGCTGGCTGAGGGGGTGGGGGTGCACCTGGTGTGGGAATCATAGCACGGGAACCCTGATGCTGAGAACCACCAGAAACTCGGGGGTAATACCTAGCAATGTACCCTGGACCACCACATGTATAACAAGATCTCGGCTGCTGAGTCTGCTGGCCCTGAACCTGCCCCTGTCCACTAGAATAACCACTCTGAAAACGCTGGAGCGACGGTGCACTGATAGAAGCTGGTGGAGCACTGCGGGATACCTAAAGTGCTGACTGGAATGGCCTATGAGGATGACCTCTGCCAAAAGAATCTCTGCCTCCAGATGAGGCACCACTGAATCGATTAAAATGATGAGGCCTCCTGTCAGACCCCTGACTACTGCCCTGTGATAAGACCATCTCAATCCGCCTGGCCACATTGGCCACCTCCTGAAATGAAATGTCAGTACCTGTCTCTCTGGCCATCTGATGTCTAATCGACTGAGATAGCCCCTCAATAAACCTCCTCACTCTCTCTTGGTCAGTGTGGAGTATCATAATAACATGTTTGTCCAAAGTGATAAACCGAGTCTCATACTGGGTAACTGTCATAGAGCCCTGTTGGAGATGCTCAAACAGCCTCCTAAGATCCTCTCTCTGAGTAACTGGTAGAAAATTCTCCAAGAACAACTCAGAGAACAGGGCCCAAGATAACGGCGAAGATCCAACTGGACTGGTCAAACAATAGTCCATCCACCAAGTCTTGGCGGGACAAGAAAGACGGAATGTAGCAAAATCAACCCCATTGGTCTCCACGATCCCCATGTTCTGAATAACCTCATAGCAACTGTCTAAGAAATCCTGGGGGTCCTCTGATGGTACACCAATGAAAGTAGTAGGAAATAACTTGGTGAACCGGTTCAATATCCATAAAGCATCGACAGACATGGCTGCACCATCAACGGCCTATGCCACAATACCCGGCTGAGCCACTCTAGCTGTATGAGGTGCTGGAGTCTGGAACTGAGAAGCTTACTGCTCCGGTGTGTGGGTGGCAGGAGTCTGGGCCCCTCCCCCAGCCTGACAGACGACTGGTGTAGTAGGAAGTAGACCGGCCTGAGCCACGCTCTCCATAAGGCGGACCAGAGCGTCCTGAAGAACCGGGGTGGCAGTGAACCCCTCTGGGACCTGAGTTGGTCCAACCGGAACCATCTGAATAGGAACCTCACCGGCAAAATCTACCTGTGGGTCCTCTACTGGGGCTGCTGTTCTGGGCTGAGCCATGCCCCTGCCTCGGCCTCTAGCACGGCCTCGGCCCCTCGTGAGTGCTTCAACTAGAGGATCGGGCTGTTGATCGGTAGATGAGGAAGCACGTATTCTCGCCATCTGCGAGGGAATAGAGTAGAAACTCAGTTAGCATTTAGAAGTCAAATGTCACGACAGAGAAGAATAGATGTGAAGTTATTCCTAACTTTGCAGCCTCTGGGGGATAAATACAGACGTCTCCGTACCGATCCCTCAGACTCTATCAAGCTTGTTCGTGACTTGTGAGACCTAGGCAACCTAGAGATCTGATACCAACTTGTCACGATCCGAAATTCCCACCATCGGGACCGTGATGGCGTCTAACGTTGAACCCGCTAGAAAAGCAAACGTACTTAATCATATTTGTAAAAAGAATCTTTACTATTAAATGATAACAGGTAAAAATCAACTTTCCATAAATAGAAGCTTAAAAATAAAAGCAGTGTCACACCCCAAAACCGAGGGACGGGACCGGCGCCTAACCGAACGAACCCGGTCAAGCTCACCTGATTTGCCTTTTCTACCTAGCGCGCTTCCCCGTGTTTATAGCATACATTGTTCATATGAAATAGCAAGAGAAAATCAAAAAGCGTGGATTCACAACATAAAGTCCATTTTTCCTCTCTTTAATGTTTTAAAATTAGATCTTACCAAAACATGCATATTAAGTACAACCTTCCCGATACGGGACCACAATTACGAGTAAGTACAACAACTACCAAAAATGTATTTACACCCCACATAATGTCTACGCAGCCTCTAAAAGTAGGGAAAGGAATACATAGACTTGCCGGCAACAAGGCCCCGGCTATACCTCAAAAGGATGACATATACAAAATGAGTCAACATGAACTACACACAGCCCCGAGGGAAAGTGGGGCTCACCAGAACTTCTGAAAAGATGGAGGAAAGGCACTACTATCGGCGATCGGCGCTATCTGCTACAGAACTACCTACATCCATTTAAAAGATATAGCGCCCCCGGCAAAAGGGACGTTAGTACCCTTGAATAGTACTAGTATGTATGAACAAACCTACTCTAAATAGGATAAACTTCAATAGTCAAACACAAATAGAGGCATCATACAACAATATACCGACGCAAGGTAAAAACACAAATAAAAATCTCCACAGCCCTCATCCCGTTTTGCCATCTTTTGGATTATGTTCTTTTAGGTTTCATCTTCTTATTATTATTACTGATCCACCGTGTCGTTGTCACACGGAGTCCGATCTCTTCCCAGTCGACTAAGCCATCCTGGGCGAGGTCCAAATTTCAACAGCATCACATATCACCACCGAGGCTTGGTCATACGGAGTTTGATCTCTGCCCGAATCGGCTAGGCTAACACCGTGGCATGTGCACTGCACACGGAGTCCGATCTCTGCCCGATCGGCTAGGCCATCTCAATTGAAACAGTGAGGACAATAATCATCATCATATCATAATCATACCACAATATCAAGTCATCCATGTGTACGGCGTGGAGTCTGATCCCAGCCAGATCGGATAGGCCTTCTCACCCCTAGGACATTCTCATGGTCCATTTATGGATATTTTAGATCACTTACATCATTTTTTTAACCTTTTTGATCCCCAACACATATCATTCTTTGATTCATCTTTCATATCATTAGAATTCTTTGATTCATATTTCACAACAATCCATCCTTTAATCCATATTCCATAGCAGTCCAATTAATTAATTCATGCTTCATATCAATTCAACCTCTTGATTCGTATTTCACATCATTACCATCTCTTTACTCATATTTCATATCATTACAACGTTTTGATGCATATTTCATACCATACCAATCTTTCATGTTTACCACACCCATCATATACAAGGATCGCACACATAGTAGAAGAAGGAAATGATCACAACTCATATGCTCAAGTAGCACAATGATATGGTAATAGCATAGAGCAACATAGAAGCAAGAATTCTTCAATTAGGCACATAGAGCACATAAATTCCATAGATAATCGACAAGAGAATCATACACGGAAAGTGAACACAACGGGTTTATCCTACGAAGATTAGAGTTAGCCATACATACCTCGAATTGGAATTTCTCCTTAAATTTCTATCCCAGATCACCGGACCTTCTAGCGCCTTCAATCTAATTTACAATGTGACACATTTAAACCTGGATTAGGAATCATGAATATGACTTGGACTCATGTGGGCATTTTATCAAACGCTATGTGTTCCTTTTGATTGCACAACCCCCTTTTGCCGAAAATTACTCCAACCTACTTTCCTTTACTAGGTTATGGTATATTAATTACATGCATGCAAGATTCTCAACTCTCATGTTCAAGAACAACTCCATGTGTGGTTTATTTTAACTAGAATCGGAGATTTGAGGGAAATGGGTTGGAGACTTACCTCTTATGGTGAAGAAGATGACGCATATTTGATTAATTTCCAGGCCCGAGTAGAAATGGAGGATCAATTGGTGAAGGTGATGGCTTTCTCTCACTAGAACCCATTCTCACTTCTCTTTACTCTATTCAGATAGTCGTTAAAATGAAGGGGATGGGTGTTTTATTAAGCTGGGGGTCGGGTTTTAAAATTAGAAGTTAGAAGCCACGAAGTAGGTATGCGATCAGGAATGCGATCGCATTCCTTTTGTGCGATCAGCATACATGTCGCATAAGAGGCCCTCAGCTAGGCCAAAAAGAGAAGCAGACTGCCCAGGTATGCGGCAACTATGAGGTCCGCATCCCTTTTATGCGATCGCATAGTGCGCCGCATAACTCCCTCCACAAAAATATAGGTGCATGAATGCGACAACTATGCGGTCTGCATTTCACAAAATGCGATCGCATTATGGGCCGCATAGGTTTCCTTAAAATAGACAGCAACTGTCCAGGTATGCGACCCCTATGCGGTCCGGATACATGATCCGCGATCGCATAGTGGACCATAGATCCGCGCAATTCTGGAAAATTCTATCTTTTAAGTCTTGGGGTACTTTTCACTCCAAAGGGGTCCGTTTTAAGTATTTCTACAATTATATCAACATGGGGACCTATCCGGGCATCGCTTTTAGTTAGAAATTTTATGGGTCTTTACATCCTCCCCCACTTAAAATCATTCATCCTCGAATGAGGATCGGGGAATCACTAGGGTATGGAAACACAAAATGCCAACCCCCAATTTTCACTAACTTCGATATTTTCTAAAAATTTCGTTAGAGTTTCTTTTGTCAATAGGCATATCCACCTGCTAGAGAGCCCCCGAAACACAATTGAACAAGTCCCACATAGTTCAGTTAATACAATGAATGGCATATAATTCAGTTATTTCAATGAATTGCATATGATTCAATTAACATAATACATACAAATATGGCACAAAGTTGAGAAGTCTTAAGAGAAGGGGGATTAGGGCAGTGGGGTGGTTTTACACAAGATATGATACAAACTTTAGAGGTGACCACCTTCATAAACAACTACCTGACTTATTCAAACAAATGAGGGTATTTCTCTTTCATTTCATTTTCCGCTTCCCAAGTGGCTTCGTCGACTTGTTGATTCCTCCATAACACTTTAACCCAAGCAATCTCCTTGTTTCTCAACTTACGAACTTGCCTACTGAGAATAGCAACTGGCACCTCTTCACATGACAATTCTTCATTAACTTCAACGGTCTCAACCGCCACAATGACAGATGGATCTCTAATCACCTTCTTCAACATGGACACATGAAATACCGGGTGCACCAATGATATTTTAGGAGGCAACTCCAGCCTATACGCCACTTGTCCTATCCTTTGAGCGATCCTATACGGCCCGACATACCTTGGGCTCAATTTCCCCTTCTTTCTAAACCGCATGACTCCCTTCATGGGAGATACCTTCAAGAATACCCAATCATCTACTTGAAACTCCAAATCCCTACGACGAACGTCCGAATAGGATTTATGACGACTCTGAGAAGTTTTCAACCTCTCCTTTATGATTCTAACCTTCTCCATAGCCTGATGCACAAGATCCGGTCCCAGAAGTTCTGCCTCACCAACCTTGAACCATCTAATCGGAGATCTAAACCTTCTTCCTTACAATGCCTCAAATGGGGCCATCTGAATACTAGCATGGAAACTGTTGTTGTAAGCAAACTCTATAAGTGGAAGATGATCATCCCAGCTACCCCTAAAATCAAGTACACAAGCTCGTAACATGTCTTCAAGCGTCTGAATAGTCCGCTCTGCTTGCCCATCAGTCTGCGGGTGGAAGGTTGTGCTGAGATTTACCTGCGTACCCAAACCTTGCTGAAATTTCTTCCAAAAATTAGCTGTGAACTGGGCCCCTCGATCCGAGATAATAGAAACTGGAGTGCCATGAAGCCTTACTATTTCTTTGATATACAACTGAGCGTATTGTTCTGCAGTATCGGTGGACTTGACTGGCAAGAAATGTGCTGACTTCGTGAGGCGATCCACTATTACCCAAATTGATTCAAACTTACGCGGAGTGCGGGGTAACCCCACCATTAAGTCCATGTTTATCATCTCCCATTTCCATATTGGTATTTCCATAAGTTGTGCCAACCCACCGGGCCTCTGATGCTTGGCCTTCACTTGCTGACAATTCGGACACCTAGCCACAAAGTCCGCCACACCCCTCTTCATACCATTCCACCAATAAATCTCCTTAAGATCGTGATACATTTTCGTAGAACCTGTGTGTATGGAATATCTAGAATTGTGAGCCTCTGTCATTACCCTCTCCCGAAGATCATCCACATCCGGAAAACATAGTCTTCCCTGACACCGCAAGACACCGTCGCCATTGCCGAGTGAAAATGTTGTGGCCATGTGATTTAGAATTGCCTCTCTTAACTGTGCCAATGCTGGATCATTGAATTGATTTTCCTTGACTTCCGCCACAAGCGAAGATTCCGTTCCGTTATGCACCACAACACTCCCTTCGCCTGAGGCCGAAAGACAAACCCCCGGACTGGACAACTGGTAAACCTCCCGAGCCAAAGGCCTCTGACCTGCTTCTAAATGAGCCAAACTACCCATGGATTTCCGACTAAGAGCGTCTGCCACCACATTCGCCTTCCCTGGATGGTACAAAATATTTATATCATAATCTTTGAGCAATTCCAACCATCTTCTCTGCCTCAAGTTTAATTCCTTCTGTTTGAATAAATACTGAAGACTCTTGTGGTCAGTGAACACGTCCACATGGACCCCATAAATATAATGCCGCCATATTTTCAATGCAAAAACAACCGCTGCAAGCTCCAAATCATGCGTCAGATAATTCCTTTCGTGGTTATTGAGCTGCCTTGAAGCATACACTATAACCTTCCCACATTGCATCAACACACACCCCAAACCAACCCTTGAAGCATCACAATACACCACAAACCCCTATGTACCTTCTGGCAAGGTCAACACTGGTGTCGAAGTCAATCTTGATTTCAGTTCCTGGAAACTCTTTTTACAAGCATCGGACCACTGAAACTTAACTACTTTTTGCATCAGCTTAGTCAATAGGGAGGCGAGAGTAGAGAATCCTTCCACGAACATCCGTAAATATCCAGCTAAACCCAAGAAACTGCGAATCTCTGTTGGGGTCGTTGGTCTAGGTCAATCCTTCACCGCTACGATCTTCTGGGGATCAATCTAAATCCCTTCCCTGGAAACAACATGGCCCAAAAAGGTAACTGATTCTAGCCAAAACTCACATTTTGAGAACTTTGCATACAACTGGTGCTGATGAAGAGTCTGCAGAACTGCCCTGAGGTGATTAGCATAATCTTCCTGACTTCGCGAATACACAAGGATATCGTCGATGAAAACAATCATGAAAGAGTCGAGAAATGGCTTGAAGACCCGATTCATAAGATTCATAAAAGTTGCTGGGACGTTGGTCAGCCCAAACGACATTACCAAGAATTCCAAGTGCCCATAACGAGTCCTAAAGGCGGTCTTAGGAATATCCTGCTCCCTGATCTTTAACTGGTGATACCCGGACCGTAAATCAATCTTTGAGAAGAACCTAGCACCTTGCAATTGGTCAACAAATCATCTATCCGAGGCAATGGGTATTTGTTTTTTATGGTAACCTTGTTGAGCTGCCGATATTCAATACACATTCGTAGAGACCCATCTTTCTTTCTGACAAAAAGAATCGGTGCACCCCAAGGCGACACACTTGGCCTAATGAAACCATTCTCTAGAAGATCCTTCAACTGCTCCTTTAACTCCCTCAATTCTGCTGGTGCCATACAGTAGGGTGGAATAGATATTTGCTGCGTATCTAGCAATACATCAATCCCGAAATCGATCTCTCTATCTGGTGGAATCCCAGGAAGCTCATCCGGAAAAACCTCAAGAAATTCATTCACAACAGGCACAGACTCGGGAGCAGGCACCTCTGAAGTGGTGTCCGCAACCCGGACTAAATGGTAGATGCACCCTTTTCTGATCATCTTTGAGGCTCTAAGATAGGAAATAAACCTACCTCTTGGCACGATATTATTCCCCTCCCACTCAATAACTGGCTCATTAGGAAACTCAAGCCTCATAACCCTGGTCCGGCAATCGAGTTTAGGAAAGCACGAATAGAGCCAATCCATTCCCATAATTACATCAAAATCTACCATTCCTAACTCAATAAGATTGGCTGTGGTATCCCGACCACGCACCGTGACAACACAATTCCTATAGACTCGCGTGGCCGTAATAGATTCACCAACCGGAGTCGACATTGAGAACGGCTCATGGAGTTGTTCGGGTTCTATCCCAAAACTCGAAGCAATAAAAGGAGTGACATATGATAAGGAAGACTCGGGATCAATAAGAGCATAAACATCATGAGACTGAACAGTCAGAATACATATGACGACATCTGGTGAAGCCTCCGCACTCTAAGGACCACTCAAAGCATAGAACCGACTGGGTCCTCCCCGACCTCGTACACCGCCCCTAGCTGCACCACGCCCTGTTGGTGCTGAAGGGCCTCGGGCCGGTGGGCGTTCTGAAGATGTAGCAGCTGAAGAATTGGATGGCTGGGCGACACCCCAACCTGCTCCCTGGCGGAACGAAGGGCAGTCTCTCTAAATGTGACCCCTCACCCCACAACCATATCATATTGGCCGATCCAGATAACAGGGCCCAGTATGAAACCTCTCACACTTGGGGCATGGGCCCTCTGCTGTTGCTGGAACCTCCCACTTGAACGACCTATCTGATGGAACCCCCTGATGTCTGAACCAGCCCCAAAACGACCTCCCTGCTGATGATGATGGTGACGACTTGGTGGGGGGGCACTAGCTGATGATTGAGCATGAGACTGGGATGGTCTTGATGACCCTCTCCCAAGGACTTGTCTCCCACCTCCAAAAGAACCCCCAATGCTGCCCGCTGACCGGGCTCTACTACTACTTTCTCTCTCCATTCTTATCTTCAATTTCTGAGCCTCTGTAGCCTGGGCGAATCCCACAATCTTCCCATAGTTCATATCTGAATGCAGAGCAGCTGTAGCAGCTTCATTAACAACCAAGGGACCAAGGCCCTGAACAAACTGACGAACTCTGGCCTCCATAGTCGACACCATATGAATAGCATATTTGGACAGGCGCACAAACTCCATGTGGTACTCCCACACACTCCGGTTGCCCTGTTTGAGGACCTCAAACTCTGTAGCACGGGCTGCCCTAGTCTCGGCGGGCAGGAAATGATCCATGAAGGCCTCTATAAACTCATCCCATCTCGCCGGAGGGCTCCCCTCCCCACGGGAATCCTCCCACATCTCGAACCACGAATACGTCGCTCCCTCCAAACGATAGGAAGCTAACTCCACCTCATCTGTCTCAGTAGCCCTCATAACTCGAAGGGTCTTGTACATCTCTTCGATAAAATACCGAGGATCAGCCTCTAGGTCAGTACCGGTGAACTCTAGAGGGGCTAACTGAAGAAATCGGTTGACTCTGGAACCTGAAGAATCCCCTTGCTCGCTAGAAGACGAAGGGGCAACATTTGATCTTTGGGCCTGGGAGGCCACTACCTGTGTCAACATCTGCATAGCTCCCTTAAGGTCCCCATCAGAAATACCAGGACCGGAAGCTGGAGCTGGATCAGTAACATTAGCAGAACCAGCGGGAGGGATCGTAGCACCCTCCTCTAGAGCAGGAATTTGGAATAGTCTGGCCAGGAATGGAGGAGTTAGGCAGATTCATAGTCGGGAGATTGTTCTCACCCGCCCCATCAGATTGAGAATTTATGGCCACACTTGGGGTGGCATTGGCCTCTAGGCCGAGTCGAGCTCTCTTCTTGGGTGCCATTTACTGAAAGTTGGAACAATGCACGAGTTAGAGACAACAACCTCACCTTTTACCACATCGCACGATACAGAATGACAAAAAAGGGTATTTTCCTAAATGTCCATGCAGCCCCCTAATTATAGATGTGGTCGACAACACACCGATAAGAAGGGCTCTACTAGACACGGCTCCGAGACATCCTAGGACACTTTTAAAACCTTAGGCTCTGATACCAAGTTTGTCACACCCCAAATCCGAGGGACGAGACCGGCGCCTAACCGAAGGAACCCGGTCAAGCGAACCTGATTTACTTTTTCTACCCAACACGCTTCCCCGTGTTTATAGCATACATTGTTCAATAGAAATAGCAAGAGAAAATCAAAAAGCGTGGATTCACAACATAAAGTCCATTTTTCCTCATTTTAACGATTTAACATTAGATCTTACCAAAACATGCATATTAAGTACAACCTTCCCGATACGGGACCACGATTACCAGTAAGTACAACAACTACCCAAAATATATTTACACCTCACATAATGTCTACGGAGCCTCTACAAGTACGGCAAGGAATGCATAGACTTGCCGGCAACAAGGCCCCGACTATACCTCAAAAGGATGACACATACAAACTGAGTCAACATGAACTACACACAGCCCCGAGGGGAAGTGGGGCTCACCAGAACCGCTGAAAAGATGGAGGAAAGGCACCACTATCGGCGATCAGCGCTACCTGCTACAGAACCACCTACATCCATTTAAAATATGTAGCGCCCCTGGCAAAAGGGACGTTAGTACCATTGAATAGTACTAGTATGTATGAACAAACCTACTCTAAATAGGATAAACTTCAACAGTAAAACACAAATAGAGGCATCATACAACAATATACCGACGCAAGGTAAAAACACAAATAAAACATTCCACACCTCTCATCCCGTTTTGCCATCTTTTGGATTATGTTCTTTTAGGTTCATCTTCTTATTATTATTACTGATCCACCGTGTCGTTGTCACACGGAGTCCGATCTCTGCCCGATCGGATAAGCCATCCTAGGTGAGGTCTGAATTTCAATCGCATCACATATCACCATCGTGGCTTGGTCACACGGAGTCCGATCTCTGCCCCAATCGGCTAGGCTAACACTGTGGCATGTGCATTGCACACGGAGTCCGATCTCTGCCCGATCGGATAGGCCATCTCAAATGAAACAGTGAGGACAATAATCATCATCATATCATAATCATACCACAATATCAAGTCATCCATGTGTACGGCATGGAGTCTGATCCCAGCCAGATCGGATAGGCCTTCACACCCCTAGGACATTCTCCTAGTACATTTATGGATATTTTAGATCACTTACATCAGGTTTAACCTTTTTGATCCCCAACACATATCATTCTTTGATTCATCTTCCATATTATTAGAATTCTTTGATTCATATTTCACAACAATCCATCCTTTAATCCATATTCCATAGCAGTCCAATTAATTAATTCATGCTTCATATCAATTCAACCTCTTGATTCGTATTTCACATCATTACCATCTTTACTCATATTTCATATCATGACAACGTTTTGATGCATATTTCATACCATACCAATCTTTCATGTTTACCACACCCATCATATACAAGGATCGCATACATAGTAGAAGAAGGAAATGATCACAACTCATATACTCAAGTAGCACAATGATATGGTAATAGCATAGAGCAACATGGAATACATAGCTAAATCCAAAAACATAACAAAATACTTAAATTAGCCAACCCGGATCTTTGGAGTCACAACTCACGGACCATCTAAGAGTAGTACACAGAATAGTCTAAAAGAACTAATACATATGTTTCTGAAGTACAAAAATCAGAAACAAAATGGAGTACGGAAGGGGATGCCAAGTCCTGCAGACGCCTAGAGGTCTATCTCAGAGTCTCCGGTGGACTAAAGGAAGCCTCCTCGATCAGTGTCCACAAGGTCCGGTACCGGGATCTGCACAATATAAAGATGTGCAGGTGTAGTGTCAGTACTACCGACCCTATGTACTGAGTAAGTGTCGAGCCTAACCTCAGCGAATTAGTGACGAGGATAGGACACGACCAATAATATCACCTGTGTAGTCTAATAATATATAAAGAAATAACGATAGGAAGTAAACAGATAAGTACACAAAACGGGGATAACATGCTGGGGGAAAAAAAGGAAAAGCGATTATTGAATAATAGAACAAGAAACAGGCTAAATATCAAAGTAACAACAGGAAATAACAACACAGAATAAACAAGTGCACGACATCACCCTTCGTGCTTTACTCTCATCCTCACCAAAAGAAGTGCACGGCATCACCCTTCGTGCTTTTACTCTCATCCTCACCAAAACAAGTGCACGACATCACCCTTCGTGCTTTTACTCTCATCCTCACCAAAACAAGTACACGACACCACCCTTCGTGCTTTTACTCTCATCCTCACCAAAACAATAAATAAATAAAAATGGCACGGCATTATCCTTCGTGCTTTTAAGTATCATATCATGGCACGGCATCACCCTTCGTACTTTTACACTCTCATCCTCACAATGCAATAAATAAATACACGGCATCACCATTCGTGCTTTACACTCTTCCTCACCCAAACAATATCAAGAACAAAGTTTGGCAAGGAAAATCAACAACATAAATCATAAGCCACAACATCCCGGTAAGGGAACAACAACAAAAATAATACCGTCCCGTCAAGGGACACATCTATACCCAATCCTGCTCAACTGTATAACTTAATAAAATAATCCTCAACCGAACAATTAATCAACAGTATTCACAACCAACAATTTCCATCAATTGAATTGTAACGACCTGGCCGGTTATTTTGGAGAGTTAGCGCCCCGATCCCCTGATAATTGTTCCTTCTTTGTCTTATTAGGTTAATGGAATGAGTCGGAGCGTTGAGTGATGAAAACTGGAGTGTTTTTGGACATATAGTCCTTTAAGGTGAGCTTTGCCCTTAGAAATTGGGTCGGAGTGGGAGTTGTGTGAAGACGGATCTGGAATGGAAATCTGTTGACTCCGTTAGCTCCGTTGAGTGATTTTGGGGTTGGGAGCGTGTTCGGAATGTGTTTTTGAGGTCAGACGTAGATTTAGGCTTGAATTGGCGAAAGTTAGAATTTCGGCGATTTCGGCCGATAGGTGAGATTTTGATATCGGACTCGGAATGGAATTCCGAAAGCGACAGCAGGTCCGGAATGTCAATTATGACGTGTGTGCAAAATTTGAGGTCATTCGAACGAGTTTAGACGTGGTTCGGCGTCGGAGGTGAATTCTTGAAAATTCCTAAGTTCCTAGGCTTGAATCTATGCTTATTTGATGATTTTGATGTTATGGAGCGTGTTTTTAAGGCTCGACCTAGTTCGAATAAGGTATTTGGAATAGTTGGTGGTTTTGGTTGAGGTCCCGGGGGCCTCGGGTGTGTTTCGGGTGTTCAAACGGACACTTCAAGGCCAAAAGCCTTAGCTGTTATTGCTGGCTTTTCTACAGCAGTCAAGTATTCACTGCGATCGCATAAATGGAGTTGTGATCGCATAGTGTTAGATGAGAGGGTCAGGAGAATGATCTACGCGATCGCATAGTTCTGCTATGTTGGCTTCCGCGATCGCACATGAAGGGTCGCGATCG
>ML295238.1:0-12296 GCA_005239495.1 Nicotiana undulata
GAAGGGTTATTTAAATATGCCCAGTTATTTTACTCTCCGCGATCGCAGTCAAAGCCCCGTGATCACACTGACCAATTTTCCCCTTTCTCCACGATCACAACATTGTGCACGCGATCGCACAGTGCTTTTGTCCTCTTCCCTCACGCGCCCAACCTTCCCCTGTGCGGTCGCACCACTTGCTATGCGATCGCACAGCTTATCTCCACTCTACTCTGCGATCGCGTCCCTTCACCTGCGATCGCACAGAGTATATTTTCCTGGCCCCCCAATTGACCTATGCGATCACATTTGATACCCCGCGATCGCACAGAGTATTTTTCACCCTGCAACACACCAGCAAAAACATCAGAGTTTTCAAGTCTGGATGTGTCCGTTAATCACCCGAAATTAATCCCAAGCCCCTCAGGACCCCAACCAAACTTACCAACATATCCCATAACATCATTCAAACTTAGTTGCACTCTCAAAACACCAAAAATAACATCAAAACACCAAATTTACATCGGATTCAANCGATCCTGCTCCAACTGTCAGAATTCCATTTTGACCTTGATAGCCTATTTTCCACTGCCGTTCGGAAATCGCCAAAAACTAACTTCCGCCAATTCAAGCCTAATTCTACACCGGACATCACAAAATTATTCTGAACACACTCCTAAGCTCCAAATCACCTAACGAAGCTATCCGAGCCATAAAATCCGCATTCTGAGGTCGTTTACCAATAAGTCAACTCTTAGTTGACTTTTCCCATTTTAAGGCTATTTTTAAGGACTAAGTGCCTGAGTTCTCATTTAACCATTCTGATTTCAAGCCTATCAACTCTAAAACATTAATAATAGAATAACCAATCTATAATAAGTCATTAACAACAATTAAAATGCAGGTTTCACGTAACGACAGACCGGGTCGTTACAGACCGGCACCCGGCTCTTTAAGGCCCGAGGGGGACTCTCTATAATACTTAGAATCCCCAATGTGGAATTTGGGTTGACAAGGCCTCTATATAATATTGACAAGATAAAAATGTACCACAACTTGAAAATTGAAGAGTTCAAACACAATACATATACCGATAACCAAAGTTGGTAAGGCTATAAAAATACATATACCCACTGATTACTAGTCTACATGACTCTAAGAATGTTATACTTCATACATTCGGAGAAATTACAACCAACAACCGAGAAGGACACCCTACTGCGGAGGTATGTCACAAAATTTATCAGCACTTGTAGCATGAACACATCGCCTAGAAAAAAAGGACATTCTTATAAAAGATGTACTGAATATGTAAACCCAGTAACATTTGTAAGTAAAAGATATAATACAAGAGATATGGACACATAAATCAAATTGATCTCTAAAGTAAGTAGCTGAGAGCATACAACTGCATTAAGCATGATCATATGCATATACATGTTTTGTAAAAATCAATCCACTCAATGAGTCCATATGATATAGTATAAAGCTGCTCTACGTGATAAATCATATCATACCATACACGGCCTTAAGAGGGCTCGGCTGTACCCGACCTCAAAAGGACTCGGTTGTACCTGGCCTAACGAGGATTTGGTAAAGTCTCATGTCTCATCACATCATACTAGATCTTAATAGGACTCAATTGTACCCAATCTCAAGAGGACTCGGTCTTATGCGTCCTCAAGTCGACTCAGTCAAACCCGACCTTAAAGGGCTAAGTAATATCTCATAACATGTCATAATATATCCGACCTCAAAGAGGACTCAGTCGTACCCTAGCACAAAGGGATCGGTAATGCCCAACCGATCAGTGGTACCATAATTGGTGTCGTACCCGTCCGACTATAATTTGAGTCGATTTTGCCATCCATTATACGGATTGCGGAACATAATTATAAACCGCATAATTGACGCGAATTTGACCAGTGTATTTTTAAAATTTAGAGCACCATTTCATAGTCTCTCTCGCTGACTGCATAAATGATATGGGGTCCTTTTCGTGGACACATATGTCACGATCCAAATTCTCACCTTAAGGTCGTGATGGAGGCTAGCCGAGCATGCTATGAAAGCCAACTCACAATCCAACACATGAAGTCCATTTCCATTAATTAACAAAGAAATATATGAATTAAAGATAAAAATAGTTTCAAAATAAAAGCAACATCAGATATAACCAAAACACAACCTAAACACTTCCAATGCAGTACGACCCCAAAAACTAGGTGGCACAAGTACACGAGCAAATTACGAAAATAAGAACAAGTCTGTAAAGTTGACAAGATATATATGAGTAATAAAGGAACATGGACTCGGGAACTGCGAAGTAGATCCATGCAGTGCAACTACCCTAAGTCTCTATGTGGTCTCCTAAGCTCAACCATGAAGATCTGTTTTGACACACCTGAGGATCCACAAAAAAGATTTGTAGAAATGTGGTATGAGTACACCATAGTCGGTATCCAGTAAGTAGAATGTCTAACCTCAAAAATGTAGTGGCAAGGCTAGATGCTTCCGCAGACTTTCCACACTGGTAAAATAACAGAATTAAGTATTGAAATAATAGAAAAGTCATGAATAATGAGAATCACAAATAAAAACATATGAAAGGTATTAAGCATGCTTTTCCTGCATGAAATAATAATAACGTTGCTCGAAGGATAGTAGTAAAAGATAACATGCTTAATTAACTGAGTCGGGGACTCCCAATTAGCATAAATGGATGTGAAGTAACAAATAACAAGTAAATGAATACTTCTAAATGAGTCAATAATATGAATGCAGTTTCAATCCATACATGATCCAAGTACCCTAATACACAGTCCATATATCAATGTAACTCGATACAAAATCCATTTACCAATTACACGCATAGGACCCAAAGTACATGGTTTATCACTTGACTCCATAGGAATGAATCTGAATCTAATTGCAAAGAAGAGCGTAATAGCACCACTCATAAATCAATATTTGATCATTATGTCCGATGCACCATAACTGTATCTCATCTACACGCTTACGTTTTATGCCCAAAATCCTTGATCTAAATTAAGTATCCTTATTAAAAATGTATATATATGCTCAAGAATTACAGATAATGGGTGCACACGAACTTAATAAAAATCCATACAGATATGTGCTCATGGAATCTCCATGTGACTACGGACAATTAAAGTAATTCAACATAATAAGGATAATTTCACATGACTTCGTAAATTAATCATGAACCTAGGCATGACTTCTAATGTGAATAAGAGAGCAAACATAGTCACATAAATAAAATAAATCATGAAGCAAATGAGTAAATAGTCAAAACAGTGCATACAATATATTTCAGTTCTACCTCAATCATGACATTAACTCGGTAAGCGAAAATACGTTTGCCGCCACGTATATACACCACGCCCAATACCTTAACACATAACAATCAGAATAAATCCTAGTTTTTTTCCTTAACAAGGTTAGTCAAGATACTTACCTCCACTCATAACCTAAAAATCATCAAAGTTGACAAATCCTAAAAATATTCATCTCCAAATGGCTCGAACCTAGTCAAATACAACCCAATAACTTGAAAAAGCTATAAAAATTGAACTCAAATAATAAATAATGAATCTTTAATCAAATATAAAAAATCAACCAAAAAGACAAACCGGGCCCGCTTTTCAAAATCCAGCAAAATGATAATTCTCGAATACCCATTCCAATACAATCCAAATATACAAGTTTTATCCAAAACCAACTACAAATTGAGGTTAAAATGAAGTTTTGTAGCTTCAGTTTGCGACTCAAGCGCAGCCGCAACCTCCGGGGTGCTGAGGCAATAACAAAAGTGTGAACCACAATAGGAACCTGCAGGATTGTTGGTATGATTTTGGAAGCTTATATCTCCTAATATATAAGAAATTGAATATGATCCAAAAATAAAATTTGTATCCCTTTGCATTTATTTTCCCTAAATTCATCCTTTTTGTCATCTGAATATTTGTACAAAATGTTATGGCCATTTTACTATACGCTGGTAGTGCAATCAATATTGGATGGTGACCACATAACATGGATTGTGGTCTCAAGTCTTGGAGTGCAGTTAGATTTACGACTCGCACTAGGAATGTGCTGCCAATATTGTGTGAGATCAATTATTTGTATATACATGTGTTTTTTTTAATTTTTCTTTTATTCTTCACGAATTTAGAGACTTGGGAGCTCCGTGTTTAAGGATTTAGACCAAGATATTCATCTACAAGCTTGGGATTCAAGCCATTTTGAGGTGGATTTGAAAGGTAAAGTAGATTTGGAAGGAAAATGATGTTCCCAAGTGGATGTAATTATCTTATCTATCCGTGTATGAGGAAAATCTCCCCATACGTGATATGTTTACTACTTGAAGCCTGATAAATAACCACGTATATGTGAGATAACGCGCATATATACGTAGCTAGGTGTAACGACCAGATCGGTCATTTTGAGCATTTGCATTCCATTCAATTAGAAGTCTTGAGTAACTTCGTATGATGTATTATGATATGTGTGAATCATCAATTTAATTTTCAAGTGATTCAAAATTGATTTGGAAAAATGATTCTCAACTAGGAAGCTTTGAATTGGAAGAGTTGACCAAGTTTGACTTTTGTGTATTTGACCCCGAAATAGAGTTTTGATGGTTTTGTTAGGTCCGGATGGTGGATTGGACTAGGGCGTATGACCAGAAGTTTATTTGGATGTTTCTAGAAGGTTTCGACACTAATTGGCGAAAGTTCGCAGTTTGATCGGGAGTTCACCTTGATGAAATCTGGTTCATATAGTATTTTCGAAAGTTGAATAGCTTCGTTATGTCATTTGAGACTTGTGTGCAAAATTTGAGGTCATTCTGGGTTGGTTTCATTTCGTTCGGCAAGAGTTTTGGAATTTAATAGTTCAAACACTAAGTTCGATATGAGGTGCGATTAGTAGTTTTGATGTTGTTACGAATGATTTGAGGCCTCAAGTAAGTCCGTGTTATGTTATGAGACTTGTTGGTATGTTCGGAAGGTGTCCCAGGGGGCTCGATTGAGTTTCTGATGGGTTTGGATTGTGTTGCGCTCGCTTTTTATGTTTCAAAGTCATTTTTTCAAGAACAAATGGTACCACATTGACAAAATAAGCTCCACTTTCTATTTTTATTGAAGCATTAGATTCGTATCATAAATATGAAGCCATAGAAAAAGAAACATTGAATTGGGACATCGTATGAGGGAGTTATGCTCATTTTACTGTCGGAGAAGAGAGCTGGTGCTGGTGCTCCGTATATGCGAAGTTGGTTCCACAGGTGCAAACATTGTCTGCAAAAAAGGTAATGATAGCTAGAAATGCACAGGTGCGGAATTTTTGTCGCAAAAGTGATAATCAATGTGTATAAAAAATCATATTGCATTCTTTTGGTATTTTGAGCATATCTTGAGCTCTAGAACTCCGATTGAGGTGATTTTGGCAGCGTACTTCTCGGATTTTCATGCTGGTCAGTATCCAACTATAATTATTGTATTTTAATATAATTACAGAAGTTCACTTTTGAACTTATCCATATTTTGATTGAGAATTGAGGATTTTTATCAAAAACAATTCTAATGGGAATAATTGAGTTTTGAACATCGATTCGGAGTCAGAATTGGATAAAATTAGTATGGTTGGATTCGTAATTGAAAGTGTTATAGAATTTAATGAGTTTTGTTAGGTTCCAAGGTGCGGGTCCGGGTTTGACTTTTTGTTGAATTTGGGCTTTTAATTAAGATTCCACCTTTATTGATTGGGTTTGTTTCCTTTGGTATTATTTGATGTTCTTTGGTTGCTTTTTGATAGTTTCAACCTGTTCGAAGGTGGTTGCGCGCGAGATGCATTTTTAGAGTATGGGGTTTCTTGCTCGGTATTAGATTTGTCTTGTTCGAGTTAAGTAACATATCTAATTTGAAGGTATTGAACCCTGAGAACTGTGTTATGAAATATGTATTTAGGTGACACACATGCTAAGGGGATGAGCACGCAGGCGTACACCAAGGAAATCATGATTTAGTCGACTATTAGACTATGACCAGACTTGTTTGATGTTATATCTTGTTACATCGATGTTATTCCTACTTGTTTGATTATATAAGTTATGAATCATGTTAGAAATCATGTTTAGGAAATATGCTTATTTTATTGGGACCCACTAAGATTATCTCTGTTGTTGAGTTATTTGCTTAGAATGCAATTACATACTTAGTCATATTCATTTATTTACATATCCTATCTTAGTCTCTGTTATCATTTGTTGTCACATCATGTTATCATTGTTTGGGCTTATTGGCATGAGATTTGTGAGCCCGAGAGACTGGAGAGATTGATGACATAGTTGGGGCTTTAGAGTTGTGCTGTGAGAGATATTGTGGATCGAGCTGCACGATATATTATTATTATTATTATTATTATTATATGGATCGGGCTGCACGCCGCAACAAGCCTCATAAGCTTTATTATCATTGATGGATTGGGATTCATGCCACAATAGGTTTTATTGATTCATTATGGGATCAAGGTGCACGCCGCAGCAGGCCATGTTGTATTATATTAGCGCTTGGGAAGGATCCTCCCATCCGGAGTCTGACAGACCAACAATAAGCGCATGTACCGCGCAATTCTGAGTGATTGAGTTTGATGTGTGATTGAGCATGCTGAGTGGGAGTGCAATACAATTAGATTGAGTACTCTGTTAATGTGAGTACACGAGTTCATCAATGTGATGCATTGCATTTGACATGCATACCAGACATACAGACATAGAGATGCATTTCATCTTGCTACACGATTTTGTGACATTCATGATTTCACATATAGGCATAGATATGTACTTTCCTCATGCTATATAACATTGAAATATCTTATTTGTTTATGAAAGTAATTGGGAAAAATCACAATTTTTTGATTTGCTTATATTTTTGTGATAAGGGTGAAAGATTTTACTTTTTTTGTTATACCTGAAAAACATGCCTATTTTTCGTAATTGTGAACGAGCTAAGCATCATATCTTTGAGTTGTTACTTTTACTACTTTTATTATATTGTTACAAGTTGTTCTTGGCTATTGGAGTTGGGTATTGACCGTTTGTCCAAGCTCGTCAACGCTTTCAACCTATGGTTAGGTTTGTTACTTATTGAGTATATGGGGTTGGTTGTACACATACTACTCTTCTCCACCTTGCATGCAAAATTTGGAGCTGATGTTGCTTCATGTGGCGAGTGTTGGCATTAAAGACGTACTCCATTCCAGTTATAGCTTCCTCTTCTTCTTGGTAGCTTTGAATTTATAAATTTGTTTATGAATATTTCGAACAAATGATATATTTATTTCATACTAGCTTCGTAAACTCTGAATCTTAAAAGCTCATGGTTTATACTACCATTACTTGGGATTTTTGTATAAAAGATCAGTTATTGCTTCATTTATTTTCACCGTAAATCTCATTTGAATTTGAGTGTGTTAATTGGCCTACCTAGCGGGTTGGGTTAGATGCCATCACGACTAGTGGGATTTTGGATCGTGGCACTAGATTTTGACCATAACCGGATAGAGTTGATCTTATAAAATGCCTTTTCTTGACAACATGAGTATATTATTCATGTTTTATTGGTTGTATGACCACGCGATGACTCTCCATTACGATTAGAACCATGCTAAGGTAAGGACTTGTCGAATTGGGCATAAAGGATTTCTTTTGCTATGTTAAGCTTTCCAATAGGCCATTTTGAGCTTTCACTTCCCATTTTTTTTATTTGACACCTTGTATAGTTTTCTCGATTATTTATGACTTGTGTTCATAGTTCGTTATGATTTACCAAAAGATTAAATGAGATTTTTCAAAGAAACGTGATTTTTGAACTTTAAAATGGTAGGAGTTGACCATGGTCAATATTTTTGGTAAGCGACCTCGGATTAGTGTTTTGAAGATTCCGATAGGTTTGTATTATGATTTCGGACTCACATGCATATCTTGTTTGGGGACCTGGGTGACCCGAAGCCGTTTCGGCGCTTATTGTGAAAAGTTAAAAAATTGAAGTTATGAACATTGAAATCTTTGAGTTTTTGAAACTTGATTCTTGATTGTGGATGTTATTTTCATGCTTTAAGCTTACTAACAAGCTCATATAACGTTATAATACATGTGTGGATGTTTAGCATGGGAACGGGGCTCACGTGAGTTTTGGATTAGATTAATTGATTTTATAGAGTTGTGCATTGTCGCGGCTGCCGCATTTGCGATGGTCTATTCGCAAATGTGAACCTCACATTTGTGAGTGCTAGAAGATCATCCAGCTTCGCATTTGCAAAGCTTATCTCACTTTTGTGATGGTTCCTTCTTCAAATTCGAGAGGTAATTATCGCATTTGCGACTTCCAAAATTGCGATACATAAGTCACAATTGCAATGTCAATGGCTCATAGGCTGGTTCACATTAGCGATAAGCTATTCGCTTTCGAGAATATTGCAATTGCAAATATGGGTTCACAATTGTGACATCTGCAGATGGGATAAAGCTTGGGATTTCGTGATCTAGCTCATTTTATTCCATATTTGAGATCTAGACTATATTTAGAGGTGATTTTGTAGAGCGGTTTCTTCCCATCTTCATAGTTTAGTGTCACGACCCGAAATCTCACCTTCAGGCCGTGATAGCGCCTAACGTTGAACCCGCTAGACAAGCCAACGTTTGAACCAAATAATCTCATTAACAACTAAAAATGAACAAGATAACTAAGGCAACGGTGGTCAACAATATGAAAGACAACTAAGTTCAAAATAATATAGCAAGCTTCGAAATAAAACCCATAAATATAACCCAGAACTGGTGTCACATACTCACGAACTGTCTACGAGATTACTAAATACAATGGTCTGAAAATAAGTACATATGACTGTCTCTGAAACTATGGAATAAGACATAACTGAAAGAGAAGGGTAGAAGGTGACGCCAAGGCCCACGAACGTCTTCGGGTCTACCTCGATGTCTCCTGAGTGGAGTGATGGAATGCTCCCTCTGTCAGTGCCCACCGGGTCCGGCTGCGTAGTCTGCACAACATAAAGAAGTACAGGTGTAGCATCAGTACAACCGACCCCATGTACTGAGTAAGTGCCGAGCCTAACCTCGGCGAAGTAGTGACGAGGCTAGGACCGACACCCATATATATACTTGTGCAATTCTATATAATAACAGGAAAATATCAACGAAAATAAACAAGTAATTACATATACGGGGAGGACGTGCTGGGGATGAAAGGGACAACAAATACTAGCATAGTAGAACAGGGTAATAACTGAAATGTAAAGTAAAAGCAGGAATGTAACGTCTCAGAACAGATAATGAACAACAAAAGGCACGGCATGTCCCCTCGTGCATAATCTCACAATCACTCGGCATGGAGTGTCCCCTCGTGCATAAACAGTAAAATCACTCGACACAGAATGTCCCCTCGTGCGATAAATAATAAACGCTCGGCACGGGATGTCCCCTCGTGCAATAAATAATAACAATCGGCACGGAATGACATCTTGTGCGATAAATAATAACAATCGGCACAGCATGTCCCCTCGTGCGATAAATAATAAAAATAAAACAATATAATGTGAAAACTAACAATAAGAAATCTCAAGTGTACAGAAATACTCAATAAAATTCTATCGTCCCGGCAAGGGACTCAGCTATAACCAAACTCGCTCAGGAGTTTGATTTCAATAGTAAGAGCCTCAACTGAACAGTTAATCAATAATTTCCCACGTCATGAAATAACATCAATGTATCACTTCTAAATCACCAATTATTCATTATACAGAGAATATCAAGGACACGGTATAATTCATTACAATTGACTCACGGGCATGCTTGACCACAACATATAGGTACTCGTCACCTCACCTATACGTTGGACATGAATTACACATAGGAAATAAGACTCTATACCTATTCCCTCAAGCTAAGGTTAGGCCAAACACTTACCTCGGCTCCAAAATGCAAGTCAAGCCTCAATCACAGCCTTCCCTCTCAAATCCAACTCCGAATCGATAATATCTAGATTTAATTGATTTATTAACATCAATAATCACTCAATAAACCAATTCCAAATCCCAATTATACTTTTTCTATCATCCTTCCAAAAGTACCAAAATTCGACCCCGGGCCCGCACACTCGAATCTTGAAAATTCTCGAAGGAATCACTCACCCATAGCTTAAGGATCATTAATATGAAGTTTCCACTTGAATTCATAGCATTAAACGGACAATACGCAAATTTTCTCAAGAACCCTAAATTTACTACCCAATTCTTGATTTTCCATAACTTTAATAGGTAATCCCATTAATAATTCATGCATGAAACTAGTATTAGGAAGGAATTAACTTACCTTAACAGTAGCTAGGTCGTGGTGTGTTCCTCCCAATCTCACAAGTCTCTAATGGTGATGGAAAATGAATGAGATGAAGAAATCCCGTATTTTAAAGATTATGCACTGCCTGGCCTACAGGGATTCCGCACCTACGGCTCGAGGACCGCACCTGCGGTCTCGCTCCTGCGAGCTGGGGCTCGCACCTGCGGAACTGGGAAAGAGGGGCTAGGGTCGCACCTGCGGAGGGATTACCGCACCTGCGGTTCCGCTCCTGCGGACCTTTGTCCGCACCTGCGAGAAAGGGGGACCTCACCTGGGGTCGCACCTGCGATGCTTGGGACCGCAGGTGCACCAACAACTATTTTAGCTGGTTTTTAGCCCTGTTTGGTGTCTGGGAGGCACCTGGGCCCACCCGAGCCCCCGTCCAAATATACCAACAAGTCCTAAATCATAATACGGACTTGCTCGAGCCTTCAGAACACCCAAAACAATGCTAAATCTCAAAATCACACCCCAAAACCCCTAAAACCATAACCTAAGAAACTTCAAGTTCTTGATTTCTATAAATGCGCCGGACCGACCTATACAACTCGTAATGACATCAAATTTTGCAGACAAGTCATAAATGACATAACGGAACTATTGCTGGTCTCTGAATAACATTCGGACCTCGATAACATAAAATCACGTTCCAAACCGAATTTCAAATTCATGGAAATCCTTATTTCTATATCGGGCGCCGAAACGCTCCCGGGTTATCGAAAACCCACTCCGTACATGCACTCAAGTCCGAAATCATCATACGAAGCTACTGACACTGTTAGAATTTGATTCCGAGGTCCTTTGCTCAAAATGTTGACCGAAGTCAAACTTGGCCAAATAGGCCAATCTTAAGGAACCAAGTGTTCCTATACCGCTCAAAGCACTTCCAACTCCTGAACCACCAATCCCCGCAAGTCACAAATCAGGAATCCGCTATGGGAAGTCTTATTTAGGGGAACGGGGTCCGGTAACACGGGTTTCACATCAAAATTAATTTTCAAAAGCCTTTATTATTTTTCAGAAAATAATTTTCTTTAAAAATTCATTTCTCGGACCTGGGACCTCGGAATTCAATTTCGGGCATACGCCCAAGTCCCATATTTTCCTACGGACCCTCGGGACCGTCAAATCACGGGTCCGGGTTCGTTTACCAAAGATGTTGACCAAAGTCAACTTTGATCAATTAATTATTATAAATTCAACTCTTTATCAAGTTTCCCATATAAAGGCTTCCCGGCTACGCGCCCGGGCTGGGCACGGGCTGCGCACGCACATCGAGGTGAGATAGACGGAGGCTTTCAAGGCCTCAAAATACAGTCATAATTAAATTTACACAGGATGACCTTTTGGGTCATCACATTTAGTAACTTTACCTTGTTAATGATCAATTTTAATTATGCTTCATATATTTTCATAGAGTAGAAATAGAGTTTTGGTGTAGAAATTAGGGATTCAGTATTTTATATATTTAAACCTCGATTTTAGGTCGGATCTCGAAACAACTAACATATTTGGACTCGATGAAGAATGGATAATCGTTATTTGGTCGAGATTTTTAATTTTGACCAAGTAGGCTTGGGTTGATTTGTTGCCTTTTTGCAATATGATAAAGATCAAATCTTTTTGAAATTATTATAGTTTCTAAATCTTGTTTTTACTTATTTGGGTATTATTTGACTAGATTCAAGTGGTTTGCACGCTTGTTCTAAAGGAAAAGCTTGATTGGATTGCTGATCTTTTTTTAAAAAGAGGTAAGTATCGTGTTTAACCTTGATTTGAGTGAATTAAGACATGATTGGACTATTTTTGTCACGACCCAAATTCTCCCTCTGACTGGGTCTCGTGACGGCACCTAGTCTAGACGACTAGGTAAGCCTATTAA
>ML295239.1:2177-17942 GCA_005239495.1 Nicotiana undulata
AATGCTCCAGTAGCATTCATGTATTTGATTAGCGGTGTATTCAGGCAGTGATTGCACTCCTTTGTTATTGTATTTATTGATGGCATTCTGTCGTACTCTCATAGCCAGGGATAGCATACTCGGCATTTGATGATGGTATTACAATGATATAGGGAGGAGAAGCTTTGTGCGAAGTTCTCCAAGTGTGAATTTTTGGTTCAGTTCAGTAGCAGTCTTGGGCCACATGGTGTCCAGTGAAGGTATCCATGTGGTCAGACGAGTGTGAGTAGAGCTTCCCGAAGCTCAAGATTTCTTGACCACAGCTCCAGTGTTAGTATTGCCATCAGCTTCAGGTTCTTATACCGCTAAATAGGATGTCGTGGGGGGCAGGCAGTGGTTGTGTTCTAAAGTAGGAAGGTATAGTGATTGCGTGATAGCTATGATTTTCGGAAATGTATAGGGAGATAACATTTTGAGATTAAGCAGGTAGGGGTATCTCCTGCGGGTTGTCTTGAGGTGTGTGACCCTTATGTTTATCTGTAGTAAGTTCTTTTCTACCAGTAGATGATATATGTTGTAATTTGAGTTTAGATCGCTTGTAGGATTTGGCATGATCATTACAATGGTGGATGTGACAATTGCATACGAGTTGAGGGTTAGATGGTCTGGGTCATATAAGCTTATGGAGGATTTAGTGGAACCTCACCACAGTATGGTGGTAGTGATATTATGTGGGCATCGTAAGTTATTGTTTGTCTTGATCCTTGGCTTTGAGCCAAGTGGGGGAGTCCGCTAATGATAAGTTGATTACACGATTATGTGTTGTATTGGTTTTGGTTCGAGGTATGTTGGTGAATCAGTTATGACCTGCAGAGGTAGAGTCTAGGAATGACTCGAGTGATGGAAATTTCTTCGATACAAGTTGTAATGTACTTTACGGATAGTGGAATTCATTGAATGATGGAGTTGNAGGTGTGGATTACTTTCCTAGTATGTGGATTTCAAGCGGGGTCGGGTCGTTCTGTTACTTGATCAGTTTAATAGAGAATTGCGTAGAGTGGGTGACTCTCGAGGATGGTTTAGATGGTTCAAGGTTATATGTAACGATTGGAAGTCTTCAAGGTGTGAGAAGGGCTAGAACTGAGATTTACGGGAAATGTGTCAAGGCTTGTGATGTATTTGCATTATCATGGATTCTAACCCTTGGTATCAGGAAAGTGAAGGTAATGACTTTAAATTTGCAGGAAGTCTCTTCAGGGTAAGTATTTCTAATGTGGTGCATTTTAGAATAGTTGAGGGAGTATTCAGCGGCTTATGAGCCTTAGACGGTATATTTTTATGCTCGGGTTTCGGGCGGTGAGTCGGGGTTGAGAATTGCGGCAAGAAGAAGTATCAATTCGAAGGTAAGTCAGAAGGAACTTGGATAAATAGGACAACTTGGTAGTACGTCGGATCGGCATGATAAGGGATATGGTTAGTTCCTTCGGTGTTTATAAGGTAATGAGTTGTTACAGGTGTTTCTTAGCAATTCTCTTGGAATTTTGTGGCATGCGTAGCTTGGTTGAGTTAGAAGGATTCAGTCCTGACAGGTTGGTGTTGTACAAATGTGATTCGGGAGTTCTTGGTGATTTCTACCACGGTTGGAGATGTATATTTCTACTGGCGTGAGGGCCATGTGATGTATAGTGATTTTGATTCTAAATGGGATCAATGGAAAGTTCTTGGCTAGTGGGGTACGTAGTTGTTTGTGGCTAGGAAGGGAGCATGAAGTTCTTATATTTATCATAGGATTGCATGGCGTATGCGGTATTTTGTGTATAGTGGAGAGTGGAATATGTGAGGTCACTGTTCAGTTCTGGAAGGAAGGTCAGAACTGGCAATTTCAGATGATTAGGTAAATGATACCACTATTGGGTGGCTGGATAAGAGTATACATTCATAAAGGGCAATGTGTTCGAATAAAGGTGCTTCATTGGTGTTACGACACTCTCTTGTTGGATCGACTGCTGACATTCAAGATTGCTTGGTGTCACAGAAGAATTTTAGGGGTATCCCTTGCAGAATGATTGAGTATTAGAGCCGTGTTATATGTTTGAGTGGTGGAATTGGGATCATATATGGCAATTGGTGCGCCTCATGGATTTTTGATACTGGGAGTTTTCATGAACATTGTAGTTGTGAACTACGAGGATGCGAGCAAAGCTAGTCAGGGGTTAGTATATGCCATGATTCAGTCTCTATGAACGTTCGGAGAGTTATCTACCTATTGTGGGTGACCAGAGTTGACTTAGAGTTATTGGTAGGCTAGTATGGGGTGTTGCAGCATTGAGACGTATTGGTTAAACACAAGAATTTCCATCACAAGGGTCTCGTCTTTATATAGCTTCCACCGCGGCTCGTAGCCCGGCTAAAACATACCAAATCATAATGACACGCGAGGATCTCGTCCTCAATCCTGAATCACAAGTAATATGCATATCGTGACAATCGAAACATTCCATTTCCTTCATTTAAATATTTCCCATTAAGCAACATTTCAACACGTAATGTTAAACACAGTTATCCCCACAGAATTTTTCAATACAAGTATTCACATAAGTAGATTTTTAGAGTTACGAAGCTCACCCGAAAGTGGAGCATATTAGAAGAATTTTATTAGATATTCATAACCGAATTAAGTTCATAAAATCATTACTTATATTAATTAGAGATTATCTTTTTAATGAAACCATTTAATGTAACTACCTCATCCATACCATAGAAAATATATCAACAGACTGGGTCTCCACCTCTAGGAATCTAACCTCCACTTTCGACATTCCGACTCCTTTTTCCCTAGGTGGTCATGTAGTTGAGTTGTAGCTGCAATGTGACACGTAGCCTGAGTGCTCTGATGAAATATGACTCTCCCAAGTATAGGTCAATTTCTACCACTAGCCGACATAAAGTATCATCCTGCCATGATTCGTCCAAAATTTACAATCATTTTTGAGTCCTTTAATGAGTCTTGGGACTCGCCCTATGTCTATACGAACCAACGTAGGAGTGTGACGGGTTAACTTATCGAACCTGATGGTATATTCTGATACCGTCTTATGACCCGACATAGCCGTGACTTCCATGCCGAGTAGACTTTTGTAGACTTCAAGTTGTTTGAATAACTCCTTTGGTACTGAGGTATAGGGTTATTAAGGAGGTAGACGTACTGAAATTCCCAGCTTTATCTCTTGCAAAATCCCCGGCCTTATACATTCCAAACCAAAACCGATATGACACTTGGCCTCTCCATCTATTCCTTGACAGTGGACCTCCCCACGTGGAACAAGTCATAGGTCACAATACCTGATAATCCACGATGTTAAACTTCACAGCTCATATAAATCAACTCCGTTGCTTTACACTTATTCCCATGGTGTGCAATACTTCCTGGAAGCGAAACAGAAAATCATGTGGGTCTTCAAAAGATATACCACTGAAATGGAGTGGAACTTGTTTGGTAACTTTTCCAACCTCAATAAACGGACTAGTGCATCCTGCAACCATGGAGTAGCTATAAATCCTTCCGGAATCTGATCTAGTCCACATATACTGACTGAGCTAGAACCTCTGCATCTAGATCCATTTGCGACTGTACAATAAGTGCTGATGTTCGAGCTTTAGACTGCACTCTGCTTCTGTCTCTTCCCTTGATCGTAGCTATCATTTGGGCTTCATCTCTTGTCTGGTCGTAGACGCTTCGCATGTTTTCGAGATTAGTGAGAGGACAAGAGTAGGCAAGTTCAATCATCAATGATAGAATTAATTCGCATGATGGAGATGAAGAAATGTGGAGTTATTCCTAACTTTGTAGCCTCTGGGGGATAAATACAGACGTCTCCGTACCGATCCCTCAAACTCTACCAATTTTATCCGTGAGTCATGAGACCTAAGCAACCTGGCTCTGATACCAACTTGTCATGACCCGAAATCCCACCTTCGGGCCATGACTGCGTCTAACGTTGAACCCGCTAGACAAGCCAACGTTGAACTAAATAAAAGTCATTAACAACTAAAACAAACAAGATAACTAAGGCATCGATGGTCAACAATATGAAGGTTAACAAATCACCACAAATAATATAGCAACTTCGAAATAAAACCCGTATACATATCCTAGAACTGGTGCACATACTCACGAACTGTCTAAGAGATTACTAAATACAAAGGTCTGAAATAAGTACATATGACTGTCTTTGAAACTATAAGATAAGACAGAGCTGAAAGTGAAGGGTAGAAGGCGACGCCAAGGCCCATGAACGTCTGCGGGTCTACCTCGATGTCTCCTGTATGAACTGATGAAATGCTCTGACTGTCAGTGACCACCGGGTTTGGCTGCGTAGTCTGCACAACATAAAGAAGTGCAGGTGTAGCATCAGTACAACCGACCCCATGTAATGAGTAAGTGCCGAGCCTAACCTCGGCGAAGTAGTGACGAGGCTAGGACCGACAACAATAAATGTACCTATGCAATTCTATATAATAACAGGAAAATATCGACGAAAATAAGCAAGTAAAACAGATACGTGGAGAACATGTTGGGGGTAAAAGGGGCAACAAAATGCTAGCACGGTAGGATAGGGTAATAACTGAAATGTAAAAAGTAAAAGCAGGAATTTAACGTCTTAGAACAGATAATGAACAGCAAAAGGCACGGCATGTCCCCTCGTGCATAACCTCGCAATCACTCGGCACGGAATGTCCCCTCGTGCATATATAGTAACACTCGGCACGAAATGTCCCCTCGTGCAATAAATAATCAATGATCAACACGGCATGTCCCTTCGTGTGATAAATAATAAACAATTGGCACGACATGTCCCCTCGTGCGATAAATAATAAACGATCAACACGGCATGTCCCCTCGTGTGATAAATAATAAACAATCAGCACGGCATGTCCCCTCGTGCGATAAATAATAAATGATCAACACGGCATGTCCCCTCGTGTGATAAATAATAAACAATCAGCACGGCATGTCCCTTCGTGCGATAAATAATATAAAAGCAACAATATAATGTGATCATCAACAATGAGAAATCTCAAGTGTAAGGAAATGCTCAATAAAATTCTATCGTCCCAGCAAGGGACTCAGCTATAACAAACCTCGCATCAGAAATACAGTTTCAACAGTAAAAGCCTCAACTGAAACAAATAACACAATAACCCCCATGTCATGAAACAACATCAAGGTATCACTTCTAAATCACCAATTACTCATAATACAGAGAATATTAAGAACACGGTATGATTCATCATGTTTGACCTACGGGCATTCTTGACCACAACATATAGGAACCCGTCACCTCACCTATATGTTGGACATGAATTACACATAGCAAATAAGACTCTATACCTATTCCCTCAAGCTAAGGTTAGGCAAGACACTTACCTCGGGTCTAAGAATAGCAATTCAAGCTTCTAACACCGCCTTTCCTTTTGAATTAAACTCCGAAACGACAATATCTAGACATAATTAACTTATTAACATCAATAATGACTCATTAATACAATCACATAGCCTAAATATACAATTCCTAGCATTCTTCCAAATATACAAAAATTCGACCCCGGGCCCACTTGGTCCAAACACGAGGCTCGTACCAAAACCCGATTACCCATACCCCACGAGTTCAAATATATAATTTGTTTTGAAATTCGACCCCAAATTGAGGTTGAATCACCCAAAATCCCATAAACCCTAACTCTACCCAAAACCCTAATTTCTACTTTGACTTTAGGATTTTAGGCCTAGATTCTAGTGTTGGTTGAAGAAAATGGAGTTAAGTATACATACCTATGAAGCTGTGGAGGTTGGGCTCTTCAAAATCGCCTAAGGGGAAGTGGGGAAGAAGAAGAGTGGTGAAATATGGAACAAATCCCGTAATATTTCTGTTTTGGGGCTTTTAAAATAACTGGGCTATTTTGTTCTCTGCGATCGCGGAAGAGGGGCTGCGATCGAAGAGCTTGAAGTTTTCCCTATTATGCGATCGCGGAACAAAGGGGTGCGATCGCGGAAGAGACCTGGCCAGACGTCTGCGATCGCAGAGAGATGCTACCCAACCCCCACCCGACTACACTGATACACTATGCGATCGCGGAGGATGAAATGTGATCGCATAGTGCAACCCAGCTACCCCCTCACCTAAGCCTATGTGATCGCTAACCCATGACTGCGATCGCAGTGAATGAAACATCATACACCAGAAACTGAGGATTACACCAGATTTTTGACACTTTAAGCACTCTGTTAGCTACCCAAAACTCACCCGAGCCCTCGGGACTCAAAATCAAAAACACACACGACTCTCAAACCATCCTACGGACTTATTCAAGCATTCAAATCACCAAATATCATCAAATTCAATGAATTAAATCTCAAAACTCATAGAATTTTCTTAAAACTTCATAAGGCTCAATTATTCTGATTTTGATCCGAAACACGTCATTTCAATTCCGTTTTACACCAAACTTTACATATAAGTCACATAACATATATTAAACCTCTTCCGGGCTCCGGAACCATAATACGGGCCCGGTAGCACGGTTTTCACATTAATTATCATTTTCAAAAACATTTATTATTTTCAGAGAATAATTTTCTTTAAAAAGTTTTTTCTCGGGCTTGAGATCTCGAAATTCGATTCAAGACATATGCACAAGTCCCATATTTTCCTACGGACCCTCCGGGATCGTCGATTCACGGGTCCGGGTCTGTGTTCGTTTACCAAAAATGTTGACCAAAGTATACTATATTCAATTAATTACTATGATTCCCATTTTTCATCAAGTTTTCACATAAAAGCTTTCCAGCTACACGCCCCGGCTATGCACGCATATCGAGGTGAGATTAACGGAGGCTTTCAGGGCCTCGGAACACAGATTTAGATAAATTAACATAGGATGACCTTTTGGGTCATCACATTACACAACAATTTTGGTGGTGTTTGGAACAAATCTAGGAACGTTCGAGGACGAATGTGTGTTTAAGTGGGGGAGAATGTAACGACCCGGTCTGTCGTTACGTAGAACCTGCATTTTAATTACTATAATTGACTTTTTATAGGTTGGTTATATTGTTATTGATGTGTTAGAGTTGGTAGGCTTGAAATCAGAATGGTGGTAATGAAAGTTTAGTCATTCAGTCTTTAAAAATAGCCTTAAAGTTGGAAAAGTCAACTAAAAGTTGACTTATTGGTAAATGACCTCGGAATACGGATTTTATGGTTTGAATAGATTCGTTAGGTGATTTGGGAATTAGGAGTGTGTCCGAAATATTTTTGTGATGTCCGGTGTAGAATTAGGCTTGAATTGGCGATGTTAGTTTTTGGGTGATTTCCGGTCGGCAGTGGAAAATAGGCTATCGGGGTCGGAATGGAATTCTGACAGTTGGAACAGGTTTGTAATGTCATTTTGGACTTGTCTGCAAAATTTTTGGTAAATCGGAGTTGATTTGGATAGTTTCGACATCATTGGTGGATTTTAGAAATATCAAAGTTCTTAGGCTTGAATTCGATGTGAATTTGGTGTTTTGATGTTAGTTTTTGTGTTTTGAGAGTGAAACTAAGTTTGAATGATGTTATGGGATGTGTTGGTAAGTTTGGTTGGGGTCCCGAGGGGCTCGGGATGGATTTCGGGTGGTTAACGGGCATTTTTGGACTTAAAAACATTGTTGTTTCTGGTGTTTTCACAGCTGAAGGTTATTCACTGCAATCGCGTAGGTAGGTGTGCGATCGCGTAGGATTAAAATAGACCAGGGGTGAATTTTTTCAGTGCGATCGCGGAATACGGGTCCCGATCGCGTAACTTTGGAGGTCAGTTCAGTGCGATCGCGTGGGGTTCATCGCGTAGAGGAATTTTGGCGCGTGGGGTTGCTGGCAAATGCACTCTGCGATCGCGTGCATAGTTCTGCGAACGTGGAAGTTAAGGAGCGTTTGGTCTATGCGATCGCAGGTGTTTGACCGCGATCGCGGAGAGTAAATCACTGGGCATTAAATAATTAAACCCTCTGCTACTTAAACCTTATTTTTCACCATTGTTGTACGGAAAAGAGCTCTTGGGGGCGATTTTGAAGAGGGAAATTCTTGTTCTTCATAGAGGTAAGTGTTCTAGTCATTAAAACTCTATTATGGATGATTATATAACATAAAACCAGTGTAAATTCATGGAAAATCAGTAGAAAAATTGGGTTTTAGGGCTTGAGATTATGAGACCATTAGGGGTCGATTTGAGGGGTCAAACGAACTCCGATTTTGGTGTTATTTATATGTACGGACCCGTGAGAGGACGGAGAACACTTTTGTATAAAAAATTCTTAGTTTCGGGATGCGGGTCCAAGGGTCGGGTTTTGACCGGTTTTGGATTTTTGAGTTAAATTCGATATCTTTCAATTGGAATTCGTTCCTTAAGCATATATTGATGATAAAAATCTAAAATTGGTAGATTTGGAGCCTTAGGAGGTTGATTCGAGAGGCAAGCATATTGCGGAATAATTCCGGGCTAGTTTTGAGGTAGGTAATGTCTTGAAATCCTGTCCTGAGGGTATGAAACCCTGGACTATGCACCCTTCACGGGTTTTGGAATACAAAGATTGAAACCTTGGAAATATATTCCCTGCTTAGGCAACTACTGAGTTGCGAAACCGATTTTTAAGACTTTGGTTAATTAGTATTTATATATTATGATATGTTTTGGGTTGTAAGCCGTGTTTGGGGCCTAGTGCCGATTTGTTTACCCCTTGGGGGACTGTTTTACTGTGTTTCCTCACTTGATATGTTGTAAATTACACTCAGTCTTTTCCTGATAAATTGTTTTGACACTCAGAGTATTTTGATACTATTTATTGAAAAATAAAACACTGTTTTGGGTCGAGAACCCGGTTTGTTTATGGCCTAAGGGCTAACTAAGAGTGTCTGACTGAGTGATGCGAGGAGGCTTCAAGGCCTTATGATAGGGGTGAGGAGGCTTCCAGGCCTTATGAGAGAGATGAGGAGGCTTCCAGGCCTAATGAGAGAGGTGAGGAGGCTTCCAAGCCTTATGAGAGAGGTGAGAGGGCTTCCAGGGGTTATGAGAGAGGTGAGAAGGCTTCCAGGGGTTATGAGAGAGGTGAGAAAGCTTCCAGGCCTTATATTATTATTGCGCTTGGGCTGTAGGAGCCCCTCCGGAGTCTGTAACACACCCCCTATGAGAGTCGGTACCGACTGAGTGATGATGATTACCCGCGGGGATGATACTGAGTGATTGAGGGAATGCCTGAGGGAATCTGTTCCGAGAAATGATTTTGGCCTAAGGGGCAATTTCATGATGATTTTACTATGTTTTCGAACTATGATTTACTTCATTTTCAAACTGAGTTTTACTAAGGATTTCACTGAGATATATCGATATTTACTTGTTCTCAAAGGTTTTCTGGAAACTGATTTCGAACTTATGAAATTGCTGAATACTACTTGGTGACTTGATGTTTTACTGGTTGTTGTGAAATGGTGTATCTCTTTGTGTGCTTTATATTTCTCAGACTGTGATTTCTTTTCATTACTACTGAGTTGGCGTAATCATAAAGACTCGTTATGCCTCTGTGCACAGATTCAGGTGACGGTCTGGAGCAGTAGCAGTTTTTGCTTGTTCATTAGCGGATTTCACGGGATTTCGAGGTAGCTGTCCAGCGTCCACAGCTTCTCCACTTCCCTTCCTTATTATGTTTTTATCAATTGATTCAGAGACATATATTATAGTTTTTAGCAGAGTTAGGCTTATTCATTCTTAGATGCTCATGACTATTGACTTCAGTTCTTGGGAGGTTGTGTAGGCTAATATGGGAACGCTAAGACATTAATTTCATTATTTATGTTATGGTTGCATGCTTATTGTTAAATTGTGAACGGTTATAATTGAACAAAAAGGGTAGTAATGTGATGGTTGGCTAGCCTAGTTCCATGATAGGCGCCATCACTGCCTGATAGGATTTGGGGTCGTGACACTATGTAAAGTCAAGCGATAATGTGTCGGATAAATCATCAAGGGTAATGAGACTATGGCCGAGAACAAGTCATTGTGGCGGTAACTCTACCTAGAAGACTGGAGATCCCAAGATCTAGGTTCAAGGAAATCAAACAAAGTCATTAATGACGGTTCAACATTGTCAACTAAAATTTTTGTCCATTATCGTGACACGACAATGTTCAGTACCAAGGATAAAGCTTTAAGGCTTTTTTATGATTTCTAAATTTGATACGGGGTATATCAAATAGTGTATCTATGGAATGACACGTTTAGGAATCACATATGTAAGTGTGAAGTGTTAACCGCTTCAAGGAGAATTTTGAAAGGCCAGTTCTGTACGCACTTATAAAACCAGGCGGTGTTCATGGCTGAAACGAACACAACAATGATAACCAAAGACGGTTAATGGTTGGTTGTGTGACTTATGGTTGTCTAGGTATACACCAAAGTTCGACGGTTCAAAGATATCAAATCTACCGATTGCCGAGTATATCCGACATAAGTTCACTACGGAAAGTTCAAAGGAAAACCTACTTATCCAGATACAATTAATCCTTGCTTGCGAATTACACAATGTTTCATGCATATTTCCGTGATATAGCCATTCCCCATTCATGTGGGGGATTGTTAGGATTTTTAAGCATTAATATAGCTTAAAAGAGGGTGAATATGAAATTAAGGAAAAAATGGAATATTTGAGTAATATTTGAGTTTTCCTCCTTGACAAAGGGACATTGTCCCATATTGAAAGAGGAAGAGATTTTTTATGGGTATATAACCAATTTCTCTTCTTCTAGCTCTTAAAGAGTTGAGAAGAAGGCAAGCCTCGTGTCGTCGTCGTCGCTCGGCTCGGCTTCGACTTCGGCCTCGGCTTCGGATTCCGTCAAATGATCAATTGATTGATTAATTTTTTGGACCAAATTTATTTATTAACTAGTGAAATTTTCCGCGCTTCGCGCGGTTATAAGAAATATCACTGAATTAAAAAAAGAATGACATATTGTGGATGAGAGAGATAATTATTTTAAATAAATATGAATATTGAAGATAATTCTACATATTGATAAATCATATACTTACCATTTTAATTAGAATTGGATTTTAGGTTACTGCATTTTTTCCTGATTTTCTTTTTAAGTGAAAATAAAAGAGAAAAGATTTTTAAGAAAACAATTTCACTTACATATATTATAATAAATGAGGAGAAAGTGAGACGTTAATACATGACTTTTTAAGTATAATTATATGTTAGAGGCATGTAAAAAGATAATTTTTTTCATTAGATAGTAAAACATCGGCTTTGCTAAAAAAATTCATATTCAAATAAAAAAAAATTAAAATAAAAGTAAAGAAGCTAATAAAGAAAAGAAATATGTGAAAATTGCAGCGTATTCTTTTTTCTGTTCCTTCTCGTTATGCCATTTCTATCCTTCATGTTTGTCTTTTCTTTTCTATTCATTAGTTTCCCTCTCATAGTCTCCATTCCAAGAAGAACAGAGTACTTCACTTCAGAATACTTGCTCAATTATTTGTATCCTCTCAGCAAAAAAGAAATATTATTTTACAAATAATAGGCAATTCAAAGAAGAAAATCAAAACATAACTTTCAAAAAGAAAGATAATTATTACATTACTTCAAAAGAATCAAAAGTTACAAAGTAAACCAAATAATTTATTTTATTTTGTCGTACATATAATACATATTGCAATCATACGAATAAAATAACTACTTACTTTATAGAAATGAAGTACAAAATAACTTCTTTTTTATAAGAAACAACATATGATGGTGGCTCAGCAGAGAAGAACCTGCGCTTGCTCGGTGAATTTTAGCTCTAACACTTTTTACTCGCTAAAAGACATAAGAAGTGTTGCCAATATATCCAATGAAGGGCGTATTTTAATGTTTAAAATTTATCCCTTTTACACAATGAATTATTATTGGTTAGTAGTTAGCAGACTTCCAACAAAGTTTAACTCATAAGTAATTAATTTGAGCCTAAACGAAAATACAAACTTGGCAATTCATAGAACATAACACGAAAGAGAACACATGAGAAAGTAAATAGAGAATAAAAAGATACAACTTGAGACCTTAATCTTAAGAAAATAGAAGGAAATAGAAATGCAAATGTATAATTTTTCGTGTTCTTGTCGACACCCCCTCCCGCAATATCGATCAGTATTCAAAAGCCTTCTTCCTCAAGCCAAACTAAAAGATGAATCGGATGTTGCAGTAAATATGACACCATTACTATTTCCAGTAAAGAATAGAAAGGCTAGTCTTGGGTAGGGGTCTCATGAAACAAAGTTATGAATTTATAGAGGAAAAGAATAGATACATACCATAAGGTATTTTAATTTTAAAATTAAATATTTGGGGGTTATGAATATGAAAAGCATGGGAGTTATGGATATTATTAAAAGTAAAAGTTAAGGTAGTATGAGTTATGAAAATGAGAGAAATGAAGGGAAAGATTTAAAAAATGAAATAAATTATCATAAACTTACGTATTAAAATTTTGGAGGTTATCAATATGAAAGGGATTGGAGTTATTGAGACTATTAAAAAGGTACAGGTTATGAAGATAGAGAGTTGTGAGTTATGAAAATAAATTTTTTAATTTTATTATAAAATAAATTGAAAGAATGATGAAAAATCCCAAAAAAAAAGAGAAAAAAGATAAATATATTTCTTGTCCTAAGAGAGGTGCCACCTCACTTTCTTATTGCCCACTTTTATATGTATATATATATATATAGTAAATATTAACAAAAATGTTATTAAATCTTCGTTTTAATAACAGAATGTTAATCCAACGGAATCTTAATATTAATATTAAATTCAACGGAATATTAAACGTTTTTTCGTTATCCGTTTTCCGTTTTTCGATTTTGTAATTGAAAATTAAACTCCCTCTTGAATTCCCGGTTTATTGTTGCGTAAATAGCCATTTATATTATGGCATTTATGCTATGGCCGCAACAGCATTCTGTAGAGTTGCACCTCTTCAGTTTTCAGCCCAACATTGGCTATAAATAACCTACTAGAAAATAGGCTTAAGGCAACACCACACGTTCTGTTGCCATAGTAAATAAATCCGTTGCGATAAAGCTAGTGCAACGGTTTAGCGTCTGTTGCGGGATCTTGCGTCGCTATTGGCCTATTGCAACGTATTCAAGAAACGGTTCCATAACCGTTGCCATAGGATCATGTACTGCGACGGTTTTACCAAGGTCAAATCCAACGATTAGTAGTGAGTTATGGCAACGGTTTGGAACCATCGCTACTTGTGTATTGCGACGACTTAGAAACGTCGCTACAGACATTACAACATTTTATATATTGTTTTGTTTTACATGTTGGAACGGTTATTGCAAGCTGATGCCTCGGTTTATACTTTGCTACTGCAACGGTTATACAGACCTACTGCAACAGTTATATTGAGCTACTGAGACTGCTGTTGAAAGCTATTAACAGTATCGCAACAAGATATAAATGTGTAATACACTGAAATTAATATATAACTAATGAAATAAAAATATATTCAAAATATACAACTACGATTATCCATTTATAAAAGTTAAATATACGATAAAAGTGTTTAATAATCCAAGAGTTGGAATACATAAGTTTGCAAAATAGTTCAAAAATAAAAACATTCCTAGATTAGATTGTCTGAAGATTCTTCAACCAATACTTTTAGGTAAGGTCTTCACTGCTTTCATCTCCCCCTTGATCATTTCGTTCACCTGTAAATTCAACAAGAACAAAAATAGTTAAGAGGGTAGGAAAAAGAAAAATATTGCCTTCTCAATATCATTATTATTGCACTATATATTAACACCAATAAAATAATATAAGTAATTAGAAGACAAAACAAAAGATGAAATTGGCATTGCCACTTCAGAAAATCAAGCTACAAACAAGAATCAGAAGTCCAAGCATGCAAAATGTTACACCAAAAAAATGTCACCCTCAAAATGTTACACCAAAAGAAGTCCAAGTATGCAAAATATACGATAAAGGAAGGAAGTGCACGCATCAGTGTTGGATCTTGAGACTTATATCGACAAGTACTGGGCTCCTTACCCTCAAACTTGTGTGTTTGGGCCAGCAACCTATCACATTGGTTCCAAAATCATGGTTGCCACTGCTAGTTTACATTCTATTGGAGCATAGGTACTTAGCTTCTTACTTAGAAATGTAAAAGAGAGTATAATGTGCACCAGCAGAAACTGAAGGAAATGTGCACCACATTACCATTATCATGATTTCATACACCAGGGTAGGCAATAACAGCTACAAAATTATCACCACAACACCAAAATTTCAGTAGAACAATGAAACACCTTTATACATATGACAAAGGATAAAAGTAGTTCTTAGTCGTTAGTGTGAGATGCAGAAACATATAGCAAATACATGAAACTAAGTCAGCATTCTCCACATACAGATTGATTGTGTGATTGATATGCGCCAATCCATCAGCATATATGCAGTTAGTCGCATTGTTACAGTTAGTCCATTATACAAACTCAATCGATTAATTAATGCTTCAATTCCAAATCAGTCGGGTTAAATCATTTATACTGATTGAGATTGAGATCGCAACTCTCCATGCTGAATTATGGAAGGTAAAAGAGCAAATTAGTTATCAACGAAGCAGAATTGTTTAGAGCATCTAGGTGTGGTTTGAGTCCATTTGATATAGAAAAACATAGGTAGGTTGTGGACAGTGCTATTGACTAATAATGTTGATCTAACTAATAATGTTGATCAATAAAATTCACACAAAGTTGAGTCAGCAATCTCCAGAATCATGCGTCTGATAAGTAGCTGTTCGCGGAGTTGTGGACGTCTTCTCTGAGTTTAACTCGTTTAGTAGGAAAGATTAATAATAGCTAACTAGATCAAATGGATACACAAACCACAAGGTGCCACATCAGAAAATTTAATCAGAGCAAAAAAAATAGAAAGAAGAAGAGAAGATCAGAAGAAGAAAAACGAAAAAAAAAAGAGCAACAGACTCTCTGTTCTGCACTGTTGCTCGACAAAAAAACAGAGCAAAAAGCGACGCTACACTCGCTTCTCGCGACACTGTCAGTCACGACCCAAAATCTATGGGTTGTGATGGCGCCGGATACACTGTCAGGCAAGCCAATCCCTGAACCAGTTCAACAACTTCATGCTTTAACACTTTCAAAATCATGTCTTTTTCTGCATTTATAATCAAATAATAAAGCAAATGCTCGCAAACTAAATACGGCGGAAAATCCACTTAATGCAATACCAGAAATACCAACACTTTTTCAGAACCCAGTGACACAAGTACATGAGCAATTTCTATTAATTTATACAATTATACAACTCTTGTCCGAGAATTTAAATTGGACAAAGGTAATAAAGACAAAAGCGTAGGGACATAGAAGGGAAACTCTACCAACTGCTGTCACGACCCAAATTCCCATCCCTTTAGGCCGTGACTGCGCCAAACGTTGAACCCGCTAGGCCAGCCAACGTGTAACTTGCAATAGCAATTAAAAATCATTTAATACGAAATAAAACGCTAACTCATCAGCCTCAACCAATTTCCATCGCATTTCGGGATATTAGTGGGACAACTATTTAACCGAACATCAATAACATACCTTTCCCCAACAATAATATTTCCAACATCGATAATAAAAATAACAAAAAAAAGAAAAAACTTGAATGCGGAAGGGAGGAACATAACAATCATAAGA
>ML295240.1:0-34023 GCA_005239495.1 Nicotiana undulata
GGACTCCCACGGACTCAGAGGATGTTTGATGCGGTGTGGGTTGTTGTGGATAGCCTTACCAAGCCAGCACACTTCATTCCGGTATCAGCCTCGTATTCAGCAAAGAAGTTAGCATAGATCTATATGAGAGATATTGTTAGATTGCATGGGGTGCCCATATCCATTATATCGGACCGAGGCACTCAGTTTACCTCCCATTTCTGGAGAGTATTTCAGCGAGAGTTGAGCACACAGATTGAGTTGAGCACAGTGTTTCATCCTCAGACGGACGGATAGTCCGAGGGTACTATTCAGATCTTGGAGGATATGTTGCGGGCCTGTGTCATTGACTTTGGAGGATCATGGGATCAGTTCTTGCCTTTAGCTAAGTTTGCCTACAACAACAATTATCAGTCGAGCATTTAGATGGCTCTGTATGAGGCATTGTATGGTAGGCGGTGTCTGTCGCCAATCGGATGGTTTGAGCCGGGAGAGGCTAGATTGTTGGGTTCTGAGTTGGTCAAGGATGCCTTGGACAAGGTGAAGATCATTTAGGATAGACTTCGTACAGCTCAATCTAGGCAGAAGAGTTATGCGGATCGCAAAGTTCAAAATTTGGCCTTTATGGTAGGAAACCGAGTATTTTTTTGAGTGTCGCTCATGAAGGGCGTGATGAGGTTCGGAAAGAAGGGCAAGTTGAGCCCTAGGTACATTGGTCCATTTGAGATTTTGGATAAGGTAGGAGAGGTGGCCTACAGACTTGCCTTGCCACCGAGTTTATCAGCCGTGCACCCGGTGTTTCACGTATCTATGCTTCAGAGGTATATTATGGATTCATGTTCTTGACTTCAGTGGTGTCCAGTTGGACAAGGATTTGTCTTATGAGGAGGAGTCGGTAGCCATACTGGCTCGGTAGGTTCGTCAGCTGAGATCGAAAAGTTATCCTTCGGTCCGTGTTCAGTGGAGAGGTCAGCATGTTGAGGCAGCGACCTGGGAGTCCGAGTCCGATATGCGGAGCCGATATCCCCATATTTTCCCCGATTCAGGTACCTTTCTATACCGTTTGAGGAGGAACGTTAGTAACAGAAGTGGAGATTTTGATGACCCAAAAGGTCATCCCGTGTAATTTTTAACTTAAACTGAGTTCCGGGGTGCTTAAAGCCTCTTTTAATGTCACCTCAATGTGCGTGCGCAGCCTGGGAGCGTAGCCGGGAATCCTTCACGTGGAGAGTTGATAAAATGGTCAATTTACAATAACTATTTGAATAAAGTTTACTTTGGTCAATATTTTTTGTAAACTGACCCGGACCTGTGATTTGACGGTTCCGGAGGGTCCGTAGGAAAATATGGACTTGGGCGTATGCCCGGAATCGAATTTCGAGGTCCCAAGTCCGAGAAATGAACTTTAAAAAAAAATTATTTTCTGAAAAATATAAAGACTTTTGAAAATGAAATTTGATGTGTAACAAGTGTAGTTGGGCCCGTGTTATGGTTCTGGAGCCCGGAATAGGTCCGATGTGTTTATTATGCGTTATCGGTGGAATTTGGTAAGAAACGGACTAAGTTTGACGTGATTCGGACAAAAAGTGGAAAATATGAAAGTTTAAGATATTTTGAAATATTACAACGATTTTGAGATTTAATTCGATGTTTATAATGTTGTTTGGGTGTTTATATTACATTAATAAGTCTGTAGTATGTTTTCGAAGTTGTATGCTCTTTTGGTTTGAGGTTCTGAGGGCTTGGGAAAGTTTCGGGTAGGTTCCGGGATGTTTTAGACTTAGGATGCAACAGTTGCAGGTCAAAAAGGGGGTCCAGGTCTCAGAACCTGTAGCGCGGTCCGCGGTCGACCCTTCCCAGTCTGCGGTGGACCTTCGTGGCCGCGGTCACCTTAGCGCAGTCCGCGGTGGGGGGAAGGGGGGGGGGGTTCAGAGAGGTTCTTGCAGTTGAGGCCTTCGCAGCCGCGGTCGCCCTAGCGCGGTCCGCGGTGGAACCTTCACGGCCGCGGTCGCTCTAGCACGGTCCGCGGTGGATGCCTGGGAGAGGTATATATAAACGGGGTTTTCAGTTATTTTCTATTTTTCAAAACCCTAAAACATAAGAAGCGATTTTCTAAACACTCCTTCTTCTCCAAAACATTGGTAAGTGATTTCTAACTCATTTTCTTTACTCTTTAACTTCTTTTTACAAGATTTCATCCTAAAACCTAGGGTTTTCATGGGGGGAATTGGGAATTTTTGGTAAAATCTAAGAATATCAAAATTTGGGAATTTAGACCTCAATTTGGGGTCGGATTCCAAAACTAATTATATACCCCGGCTTAGGGGTGAATGGGTAATCGGGTTTTGGTCCGAATTTCGGGTTTGGACCAAGCGGGCCCGGGGTCGATTTTTGACTTTTGGGGAAAAACCTTAGAAAACTCATTTCTACGCATTAGAACTTATTCATTTAGCATTTATTGATGTAATTAAGTAACTTGTGACTAGATACGAGCGAGTTGGTGGTGGAACCAAGAGGTAAAGCGGTAGTAGAGGCTTGATTTGTGTTCGTGGCATCGAGGTAAGTGTTTGGTCAAACCTTAGCTTGAGGGATTAGGTATAGAATCCTATTTTCTATGTGATTATCCATGTCCAGCGTATAAGTGAGGTGACGAGTACCTATGTGTTGTGGTCAATGCATGCCTGTGAGTCGGTTTTGAGGTATTACATGTTTTTCTTCAATATTTATTGTGTTATAAAGCAAATTTCATTTCGGAAGTATGCAGTTGTTTAAAATACCTGATAAGGACATGTGATAAGTTTTTTTTAGTTGAGGATTGTTTTGTTGAGTTATGTACTCAGATGAGATTGGTTATAGTTGAGTCCCTTGCCAGGGCGATATTATGGTTGTTTTTGTTCCCTTGCCGGGATGAAGTGAGTTATGATTCATATTGATGATTATCTTTGCCTTGTTGTTGTTGTTGATATTGTTTGGATGAGGAAGAGTGTAAAGCACGATGGGTGATGCAGAGTCATTCATTCATTCATTCATTTATTGCATGGTGAGGATGAGAGTAAAAGCCCAAAGGGTGATGCCGTGCCATTCATTCATTTATTTATTGCAATGAGAGGAAGAGAGAAAAAGAACGAAGGGTGATGCCGTGACATTCATTCATTTATTTATTGCAATGTGAGGAAGAGAGTAAAAGCATGAAGGGTGATGTTGTGCCATGATTTTACATTTATAAGCACGAAGGTTAATGCCATGCCATTCATTTATTCATTGCATTGTGAGGATGAGATTAAAGCATGAAGGGTGATTTCGTGTACATATTTGTTTGCGTTGCTACCTTCCGTTGATTTTCATTCTGTTATATTGAGGCCTTGTTCAGTTATTTGTTATTGTTTCTCTCTTGTTTTCCATAGTATATCCCTCACCCCCCTCGTACTTAACGGTTATTTCTTGTTACTATCTGTTGTATATTGTAGAACTGTACATGTATATGTTGTTGTCGTGTCTAGCCTCGTCACTAATTCGCCGAGGTTAGGTTCGGCACTTACTCAGTACATGGGGTCGGTTGTACTGATGCTACACCTACACTTCTCTATGTTGTGCAGATTGCGCAGCCGGACCCATTGGACATTGATAGAGGGAGTATCCTTCAGTCCACACAGGAGACATCAAGGTAGACCTGCAAGCGTTCGTGGGCCTTGGTGTCACCATCTATCTGTTCATTTCTATCTATTTGTATTTCCAGACAGTTGTACTTGTTGTTTCCAGACCATTGTTGTCGAAATCTTAGATCGTCCTTGAGGATTTGTGACACCTGTTCTGGGGGTTCATGTACGGAATATTCTTAACGCTGTTATATTAAGCTGATAAATTTCTAGCTTCCGCAATTTAGTTTAAATACATGCTTATTGTTTCATCGTTAGATATCTTAAACAAAGAAAACAGTAAATTTAACCAAAACGTTAGCTTGTCTAGCGGGTTCAACGTTAGACGCCATCGTGGCCTGAAGGTGGGATTTCGGGTCGTGGCAGTACTACATCCCCTGGTTGCATTTCTTATTGCTAACATAGGGTACTACATCCCCTGGCTGCATTACTTTCTGCCAACATAGGGTACGACATTCCCTAGTAGCATCATAGAGCTCCGCAAGCCTCATTTTATTGCAAACATAGGGTACAGCATTCCTTAGTAGCATCTCAGAGCGCCATGAGCCTCATCTTATCACCAACACAGGGTACTACATCCCCTGTCTGCACTACTTTCTGCCAACATAGGGTACGTTATTCCTTAGTAGCATCATAGAGCTCCACAAGCCTCATTTCATTGCAAACATAGGGTACGACATTCCCTTGTAGCACCACAGAACGCTGCAAGTATTATCTTATTGCCAACACAGGGTACTACATTCCCTGGCTGCATCTTATTGCCAACACAGGATACTACATCCCCTGGCTGCATTTATTTACTGCCTAAATAGGGTACAACATTCCCTAGTAGAATCTCAGTGAGCCACGAGTCTCATCTCATTTCCAAACACAAGGTACTACATCCCCTGGTTGTATTTTATTTCCAACATAGGGTACGACATTCCCTATAAGCCAAAAGCGCAACTCTTTGAATTCCCTTCATGTATTTGAATGCGCACATGAGCGTTGGAGGTCTTGAGGCCGGGTTTTGTCTGTGGCTTGAGTGCTGAGGTGTTGATTGTGTGAGCACATGCTTTTGGATTTATATGTTCGGTAATGTCCCTATTAATGGAAGTGATGGCTAGATAGCTACGTGATAATTATGATGTGACTGCGAGATGTGTTCATATGATTTAAATGTGACGAGAAGGGTCTGCTTGAGGGCAGAAAAAACTATTTTTGTGCTTGATTTGATGTATAGCCCCGAGTCATGGGTGTGTTGAAGAATTTTTTCATGTTGTTTATGGGGAGTGAAGTAGATTTCATGTTGTGATATGAGTTCAGACTTAAGAAGATTAAGTGATTGCGTGATGTTTATGACGGTGGAAGGGTATAAAGAGATGTTGGTTTGAGGCGAAGCAGGTGGATTATCTCCTGCGTAGTGTTCTGAGGTTTGTGTGATCCCTATGTTGTTTGTTGGGAAGTCATCTTTTACAAGAGAAATATACGTGTTGCAATTTAAGTTTGGATCTCTTATCAGAGTGGGCTTGACTGTTACAAGGGTGAATGCTAGATTTGTAGATAATTTTAGATATTAGATGGGTTGTGTTATATGAGCTTATGAAGGATTTAGTTGAATCTTACTATGGTATTGTGGAGGTGATAACGTATATGCATTATGAGTTATTGTTTACCTTGATCTACGACTTTGAGACAAGTGGTGGAGTCTGGTAATGTAAGTTGGTTGCACGACCTTGTGGTGTATTAGTTTCAGTTCGAGGCATATTGGTGAATCCGTTATAACCTGCAGAGGTGCAGTTTGAGAACTCGAGTAGTGTAAATTTTGGGTACATGTTGTAATATACTCTATGGGTAATTGGGTTTTATTGAATGTTTAAGTTGTATTTGTAAAAGGGTGTAGTGTGTGCGGAGTAGGAATTTGTCTGGTTGCTTAGGGGTGTGGGTTACTCCCTTGGGTGTTGGTGTGTTAATCGGGTATAGGTCGTTCGATTTGTTTGATCAGCTTAATTGAGATTTGCGTAGAATGAATGACTCTCGAGAATGGTTCTGATGGATTCAAGGTTCATATTGTCACGACCCAAAACCTATACGGTCGTGATGGCGCCGGACACCGCTGTCAGGCAAGCCACTCATTAATTAATTGGAAGTAGATCTTTGTTTTATTGCTTTCGAAATCATTACCTTCCATTGCATTTCATAATTAAATAGATAAATCTTCGTAAATTAAGTACGACAGCAGTTCAATTCTGTTTAATCAATTAAATCCCAACACATCCCCAGAACCCGGTGACACAAGTACACGAGCAACTTCTAGGAATATACACAATTATACAACACTTTCCCAAGGAACAAATTGGACGAAAGACTTTAAAAATAAATGCAAATACATAGAAGGGAGACTCTGTCAGCTGCGGAACGCCTCCGGATGATGCAACCCGCCTAAGTCTCCAAATCAGCCACTGCTATGAATGTACCTGTGCAACAAATGCACAGCAAGTGTAGTATGAGTACGAAAATAACGTGTACTCAATAAGTATCCCGCCTAACCTCTGTAACGACCCGACTGGTCATTTTGAGCAATTGCGTCCAGTTTGGCAGTTTGAGATCACGAGTATCTTCACTCAGTGTATTATGATAATTAATACATCTACTATTGAGTGATCCTATCAAATATTACTTGAATGCCATATTCCAGACCACAAAAAGGTAGAAAAACTAAACAACAAACATTAAGATTAACAACTATGTGATTCATCATGTAAGATAAATTATAAATTACTTAAACTGGGAGCATGAACTGTATATGGTCAATGAATTATTAAATATTTAATTGTTAGCCATTTTCTCTTTCTACTTGGCCCGTTGTCTAGCCTTAGGGATTTTAGGTATTAGTTCTTTTTTTTTTTGTCTCTTCTTTTACCTTTTAATACACAAATACACACACATAAAAAGGGCTGCGTGGAAAAAAACGGAACTCTCCTACACAAAAGAAGCCGCCGGATTTCATCACCGGTGAAGGCCGGCTGTCATCCTCACCTCTACACTTCCAGCTACCGCCACCCTCACTGCCTCCCAACGACCCACCACTGCTCGAAAAAAAGAAAAACAATTGAAAACAGCCATGTAACGCACCATAGCAAAACAGTATACACGGATACAACATCTCAAAGTTTGTTCGTGGTTCGAGTCGCCGATCCGATTGGTTTTATGTTGGGTCTCGTTGTTGTTCTTTGGTCGGATCCTCGTTTCTTCACGTCTGTACAAGATTCAAGCTTTTTCATTTGAAAGGGAATTCACTGTTAAGGATTTGCGCAAGTCTTGGCTAGGGTGAATTTTGCTTTTAGAGCAAACTGGTTTCTTCCATACTGGTGCAACTATTGCATTCATGTGTTTAATAATTTGTCCAGTTGCAAGACTCTAAAGTGGAAGAAATAATAAATGGAGTTATAGGTTAAAAATGGGTAGTACTATCCTATTTTTCGTGATAATTCACATAGCTCTAGCACAAGGAATCATCTCTGTGATATCAGAACAAACAATCACCCAGTTTGAAGCATTTACGGAGCAAGTTGATGAAGCACTCAACATTAATTTTCAGATTGAGCCGAGCGTTGGTGAATTTTTATAGGAAAAGCAGTGGTAGAATAGTGAGTGGCCTGCGAAATTGAGGTAAGTGTTTGGTCTAACTTTGGCTTGAGGGAATAGGACTCCCCGTTTGTTTGCTATGTGAAATGCATGGACGTGGTGTATAGGAGAGGTGACGAGTATCTATGCACCACCCAAATTGTTTTTTAAACATGATCCCTTCCCCGTCCCCAACTTAATTGATTATTGTCCTAATTGTTATATATGTCATTATTGTTTCTATGACTATTTGGCCCTATTAATTTGTTGTTAGATATTGTTGTGACTATTTCGGAAAAAGTATTGGTTGTTTGAGATGTTCTTCCTTGTGGTATAAGACGGTTAAGAGGTTTGACATTGTTTTACGAATTTTATATATTTTGATATTCCTGTTAGTTTCATGGCTGAGATGATATTGATGCAGTTTCTTATTTATAATTGTTGAAACAAAAAAAATATTGTGAAAGACTTGGCCTGAGTTGTGGAAAATTATAAATAAATTGATATGATATGTCTGGTGGGAGCGGGTTGCACGCCGCAACGGGAGCAATAAGGGTGATATATTTAGGGAGGAGCAATAAGGGAGGACAGGTGGGAGCGAGTTGCACGCCGCAACAAGGAGCGATAAGGGAGGAAGTTTATATTTTACTGATTTTCAAAGAAAATAAAGTTTTGAAAAGCTTAAATATTTATTTTACTATTCTTTATATATTTTTGACATCATTTTCATCTAAAGTTAGAGATTTGAGATTTGAATGTTACTTGAGAAATGGTTATAGCTGAGACCTGAAAAGGTAGCTGAGTTATTCTAATTTATTGCAGCATTTATTTAATTATTTGTTTAGATTTCCTTTCTTGTTCTATATTCATTGCCTCGGTTATATTTTTTTCTTGTTCGTGTAGAATTGTGTTATTGTGTTGTTGTAGATATTATTGTCACAGGTTATATGTTGTTAATGCCCCACCTTAGCCTCGTCACTACTTCGCCGAGGTTAGGCTCTGCACTTACCCAGTACATGGGGTCGGTTGTACTGATACTGCACTATGTGCTCTTTTGCACAGATCCAGGTACTAGTCAGCAGTAAAGGATTTCAGGACGACCACCTATTCATTTGGAGATACGAGGTATATCTGCCGGCGTTCGCAGATTCCGAGAGTCTTCTCCTATTTTTGCATACACTGTTTTATATTATTCATAACAGTTACACTATTAGAGTTATTATTAAAATAAATTTTTGATTCGTTCTATTTAATCGATCAATATTATTATTCTATTTTATTGTTGTCGAAAATCATTCTAATTCAGTTCATTTGGAATTTATTTAGTTATGCTTAAGTAATTAATTAAGGAAATAAAAATTTGATTTCTAACATTGGCTTGCCAAGCAAGTGTGGTGTTAGGCGCCATCACGATCATTAAGTTTGGGAATTTGGATCGCAAAAAGTTGGTATCAGAGCTAGGTTTACTTAGGTCCCACAATTCACGAACAAGCTTAGTAGAATCTAAAGGATCGTTACGGAGACATCTGTACTTATCTCTCAGAGGCTATTGAGTTAGGAACAATCTCACTTCTATTCTATTCTATCGTGCAAATTTATTCTACCATTGATGATTGAACTTGTCTATTCTTATCCTATCACAAATATCAACAACACGCAAGGCGTCTACCACCTGACAAGAGATGAAGCCCCAACGACAGCTACGATCAGGGGGAGAGATAGAAGCAGATCTCATTCAAAGCTCGAACATCAACACCTATTGTACAGTCTCAAATGGATCTAGACGCGGAGGTTCTAGCTCAGTCGGTACATATTGGACTAGCCCATATCTCATCGGGATTCATTGTCACGACCCAAAACCTATGGGTTGTGATGGCGCCGGACACCACTGCCAGGCAAGCCAACCCCTTAATCAGTTGAAATACCATCATGTTTAACAGTTTCTGAATCGTTACCTTTATTGCTTTCCATAATCAAATAAATAAACTTTTGTAAATTAAGCACGATAAGAATCCATTTAATTCAATAAAACAAGACTCAACACATCCCCAGAACCCGGTGACACAAGTACATGAGCAGTTTCTAAGAATTTATACAACTATGCAACTCTTGTCCGAGAAATAAATGGGACAAAAGCAATAGAGATACAATGTAAAGATATAGAAAGAAAGAGACTCTGTTAACTGCGGAACGCCTCTGGATAAATGCAGTCCGACCAAGTCTCCCAATCAATCGCCGAACTATGAAGATACATGTGCAACAAAAAGCACAGAGGTGTAGCATGAGTACATATACATATATGAACCCAGTGCGTATCCCGCCTAACCTCGAAGAAGTAGTGATGAGAGGTCGACTCGATACTCACTAAGGTCCAACAATAATAACATAAGATAGATTATAATGAAATACGGTAGGCATGTCAGGAAATAAGCAACAAGTACATATCACGAGCAGGAATCTAAACAACTACTGAACTAAACAATAAAGCACTTTCAAGGGTAAGGCCTCCAACCGAAACAATAATCACAAATTCTTAGATTCGACGTGGCGTACGACCCGCTCCCATAAGGTACCTTCTAAACTCGTCGTGGCGTATGGCCCGATCCCATATGTATTTCCAGTATTTCTCAACACTGCCGTGGTGTACGGACCGATCCCATATATATATATCACAATTTCTTTTCAACACTGCTGTGGCGTACGACCCGATCCCATTATTCATTTCAATTTCTTTTAAACACTGCTGTGGCATACGGCCCGATCCCATTATTCATTTCAATTTCTTTTCAACACTATCGTGGCGTACGACCCAATACCATTATTCATTTCAATTTCTTTTCAACACTGCCGTTGCGTACGACCCCATCCCATTATTCATTTCAATTTCTTTTCATAACAAATTCCGTTCCATTCAACAATTTTTCCATAAAGCCTTTAGGGGAATAATACTACGCAAAACATAATCTCAATATACATATGGAGTCACAATGAATCATATAAAGCATTACGAGGAAGCATATAAGGCATGATGTGGGCCTCACTACCAGGACATAACAATAATAGAAGCTACGTACGAACTCTCGTCACTTGGCGCGTACGTAGCCCCCAAACAATTTACACATAGCATATACATCACCTATGGGGACAATTCCCTCTTACAAGGTTAGAAAGGATACTCATCTGGTGTCGAATCTACCCCTCGGACCACAATTGCGCCCGAAACTCCGAACTCTACACCCGAGAACTCGCAACTAGTCAAAAGGTGTAAAATTAAATCAATGCATGCACTATGTGAGAAATTATCTTAGCTATTCAATAAACTCGCCATTCTTGAAGAATTTCCAATTTCCAACACCGGTCTCGCATGATCAAATTTCAAAAATTCTCGAAGGGATCACTCACCTATAGCATAAGGATCATTAAGGTGTGATTCCTACTTGATTCAAGGCCTAAAATGGAAAATCACAAAATCCTCAAGAACCATAAAATTACTACCTAATTTTATGATTTTAGATAATTTAGTAGTGAATTTAACTAGGAATTAATGTTTGAAACTAGTAAAACTATGGAATATACTTACCTCAATAGCAGTGGTAGAAGGTCCCTTGAAGAGCTCTCTAAAACTTGAGGAGGAAAATGAAAATGGAGGAAAAATGCTAAGTCCCGTATTTTAATAAAACTGCCCAGGGATTACTTAACTGCGATCGCGACAAGGGCCCTACGATCGCGAAGGCCAACTAGCCAAACTTATGCGATCGCGGCAGAGGTCATGCGATCGCGAAGACCAACTGGTCGGACCTCTGCGATCGCGGCAGAGGTCCTGTGATCGCGAAGAGCAAACTCACCCAGCCCAGACGCGACTCAAAGCGATCGCGATAAAAGACTGCGATCGCGAAGATGTGGAACCCGGACCTCTGCGATCGTATAGAACAATCAACAGCCCAGCAAAATCCTTCTCCGCGATCGCAACCCACCTTCTGCGATCGCAGAGAAGGAAACCAGATAGCAGAAATTTTTGGTTTTTCTAACTTAGCTCCCGGGGGCCTAAAATACACCCAAGTCCCTCGACACCCCGCCCAAAAGAACCGGCAAGTCTAGATTCGTGATACGGACTCGCTCGAACTTCCGGAACATGAAAAACAACAACGAAACTCAAAATTCAACCCCAAAACCAAATTGAATCAAAACTTAAGAACTTGAAACTCTAGAATTCACTTCAATGCACCGTACCGGTCTATACTACTCGGAATGATTTCAAATTTTGCAGACAAGTCATGAATGACATAACGGAACTATCCCCGGTCTTGAAATCTCATTCGGACCTTGGTAACATAAAATCACATTTCAAGCCAAATTTCAAATTCTATGAAAATCCTCAAAACTTAATTAACTCTAATTTTCCCATTTTGATCCGAAACCCGTCAAATCAAGTCCGTTTCTTACCAAATTTTACATACAACACATATTAACTATATCGAACTTGTTCTGGACGCCGGAACCTTAATACGGGCCCGTTATCACATGTTTCACATCAAGGATCATTTTCATAAGCCTTTATTATCTACAAAAAACAATTTTCTTTAAAATTTCATTTCTCGGACTTGGGTCCTCGGAATTCGATTACGGGCATACGCCCAAGTCCTATATTTTCCTACGGACCTTCCGGGACCGTCAGATCACGGATTCGGGTCCGTTCATCAAAAATGTTGACCAAAGTCAACTTTATTCAACTAATTATCATAAATTCAACTCTTTATCAAGTTTCCACATAAAGGCTTCCCGGCTATGCGCCCGAGCTGCGCACGCACATCGAGGTGAGATTGACGGAGGCTTTCGAGGCCTCGGAACTCAGTCATAATTTTTTTTACATAAGATGACCTTTTGGGTCATCTCAGTTTACTCAAAATTCCAGTCTTACTCAATTTCCTCAACTTAAGGCTTCTGAAATGAGAACTTTCCTTTCAATATAACTCCGAACCTCCTGAATTTCAACTCTGACAATACACATAAGTCACAATACCCGAAATGAAGTCGTTCATGACTCCCAACTACTGAACGACGTGCTGGATCTCAAAACGACCGGTAGGGTCATTACATTCTCCCCCACTTAAACAGACGTTCGTCCTCGAACGTGCCAAGAACTGCTTTGGAGTTATGTGAAATCACTGTTTAGCACCTCGTGCACCTGCCCGTGCTACTACAACCCCGCTGAGCACACAAGCTTCATCAAATGTGAAGATATCCTCTTCTTATACACACAATACGTTCCGAACTCGGTTCCAATAACCAGAAATTCTCTGCCATGCCTGATTCTAACATTTGAACACCTTATCAACTACCACACGAGGCACCAGAACACAACTGTGCGCCTTTGCTGAATCAGCACCATACACTGCATAGTTCATCATCTGACCACAATAACTCTCCCTGAACCTTAATAGCCAGAATTCTGCGAATTTGATGCTCTCAAGGCACCTTATCAGATACATTCATACATTCTTCTATAACGCTGACGATATCACCACAACGGGGGAGATGATTAGAAATTCATAACCATTTGCAGAGTTAACCACACGTTGAAATCTTTTCTCTAACCTTAGATCATCATCTCATTGCTAACCAATAATGGCAACTCCCTTGCAATATACTCGCATAATCCTAACACACCGATCCCAAATTTACAAATCTCGTCTCACCCAGTATGAACTGCTCAGATAACCAATCACCCCAGGCATAACCAACAGTCTCACACGATGCCATAATGCGCCAAAAGGCCACAATTCGAACACGACACATAAGGAAACAGCATCAGGAAGGGACTGCCCGACTCACGCTATGAATATGAACTTTCCTCAAAGAAATAGGAAGTAAAACACAAGAATAATCATTGTAGGAGTCTTTCTCAAAATCACATTGCTGCGCCGCGCAACCCGATCCAAGTAACATACCCGTGGCAGCGTGCCACCCGATCCCATCATAGAATTTACATAAAGAAATATATACACAGAGATGAATTGCTCACTACTACAATTTACTGACATCGGTCACAAGCACGCTGAGTGCATAATACCATTCTAGGGAGACTGATAGAGCCATATGCCACAAAACTCAAGCACAACTGAGGTGCAATATATAATTTGAATCTTAAGAGCCATTCTGCTCACTTAACCTCATCGCCACGCGGAGTCTCAACACATAAGAATTTATCAAGCCGTTTCACACACGCACGGCATAATCATAATATCACATGAATTTGACGAAGACAGAACAACACCTGATATCCCAACACCCCTCCATGAGGAGCGCTATACAGAAATGAACACATCTGGCTCGCATGAAGCCCATAATCTTGTTTAAATCCATTCATTCACTTCAAGCTGATTCTACTCGCACTGAACTAGGCTGATAGCCTTACCTGGGCCTGTAATAACCCACCTTTTCTCATAATACACAAGAGCGATCATCATAGCAGGGACAAACACCCCATACTCCACAACCAACTGGACCAAACGCCTTTAAGGCGTATATCCTCAATTAAGCAATATTGCATTTCCTTATACTTGGTCCAAATGTTCAATCAATCAGGTGACTACAAGTCACACTTACATAATTTTCCCGAGATCACGCTCCCATGACTTTTCACACTGGTAGCCATTATGCACATCCATGCTACCGACCACCCTAAGGTTGTAAAACAACTTAAGGACCCGTAATCAGGATACAAGGCCTCTTTCACCAAACACCGATCTCAGGTGACATTGAAGACAACATCAGTTTCCTTGCTCATCCGAGCTCATGACATCCTTGTCAACACAAACTTCAATCTCGATTCTTAATTCCAGTTAAATACTGCTTACTGCACCTAACATGCCGATAAGGGATGGCACAGGAATTCCGTCCTAACTCCTGAACCACTAATAGGTGAACACTTCACCATATATAGAAATCTTTCACTTGCCTCAATTCATGAAAACTATAGCAACATACAAGTGAGTTATCACCCTCACAATACATACAAATCCTTAAGTAGTGGACTGAACCACCCTAACCTTCCGGGATCCGCCTACACCTGACAGGCCACAACATTTGAATGCTTCCGACTGAAATCTATTATGATGGCCGACAAGCCCCACACACATCTGTACAAACCATACACATGCCCAATCATACCGAAGGAACTGATCACTGCCGAACAGGCACCGTTTCCTCATGGCTAACCAATCCATCTTCTCTTAATCATCTTTAATTGCCTCAAATATAGTAGTATCTCCTTTCAACTCATAGCAACTCAACCCTCACTCGTCCCGAGTGACCTTGATTCACGAGACCATGGTGCCTAAACTATGCAACCCGTCTCACAACCTCCTGAAAATCATTCTACAACTCGGAGTTTATTTCTCTCACTCTTTCAACACTATCCTGCGTCTTGAAATAACATAGAACACTCCAACTAGTCTCCTTCTCCTCGGAGATTATACTGCAAAAGCTCGATTCTTAATCATACTGCTGCCTGAAACCCTTACACACCGCAGTTTCAAACTTTCGAATTCACTAGGACCGCTGCTGAGAGTCACCCACTCTGGCTGGCCCCGAATACAATCAACTCTAAGGCTCTTCTAGCACATGAACATGCTCTCAATGAAGCACGTGACTCAGTCACTTCCCTTACAAATTGCCTATGTCTTAAGCACAAATTCTTAGTCTTATATAGCCTAACCATGGTCCAATAGGACCAACTTGCGCATTTTTATCATATGCCATGCTCGCTTACCGATTCACTCCTTTCTCTTAGCTGTAACAACTTGCCGATACACTGGCAATTCCGAAATCCCATGAGGACGCAACCCTACAATCCAACTACAGGTGGTGGGACTAACCAATTAGCCCGAAGCTACCCCTAATATCACTCTAGACCCATGATGGGATCCTTCCTCCCTTGCTAGAATGATCTTGCTCAACCAATCTGTCAGCCATTCCGAATTTAGCATTCCCCAGATACCCAAAAAGAATCCCTAGCATCATTAGCCCATTCTGCCTCCTAACGAATCGCCGCTATGATTCCTTACAGAGAACTACTAATCATACCACCGCTATCCTATACCCAGAAATACCCGCTAACCTATGCCCAGAAATACCTGCTAACCTATTCCTAGAAATACCCACTAACCTATTCCCAGAAATACTTGCAACCCTACACCTAGGAATACCCATTAACTTATTCCCAGAAATACCGGCTAACCTATACCTAGAAATAACCCACCTGCAGAAATCACCAACTGACACCGTCCGACAATACTCTACACCCCCTATGACATCAACACCCCATCCTAAGACTGCTCTCATTCACCAGCTTTACCAGTTCGTCCGCTTCTCAGGGACATCTACTAAATGCGCCACGATATCCTCAAATTCACCTGCCATATCGCATCCTTCCTTATCCCTAATAATCTTATCTTTGTTGCATCTATCCTTCTGCCGAATAACCACAGTCCGGTTTAAGTTTATGGACCTACTCAAAGTCCGCAAAATTTCTCAAATCACTTCAATTCCTCCACAAGGCAGGCCACCGCCTTACCACTGAACTTATAGGCTATACTGCCACTTCTTACTTGGTTGGACTCATTCCCTTAAGCAATTACCCGACCTCCGTCTCTGACGCTAGGCGTTTAGAGACTTAGCCGCTACCCGACACTTCTGACATGACTTCCTTCGTCGCATGCTTCTCAATTGCGGCCACCATTCAATATCATTTCCCGTAGCTCTAAAACCCGCAGATCACCACAACTTCAGACTCTTCAAAGATCATTTTCCTCGAGCTGTCTTCACTAGAAGTGCTTATTCGATACGGAACAATAGCACCCCACGACCTCCGACGGCCGCTTCTTCAACATTACTTCACAACACACCAACCCAACGCAACCGAATAGCTATAACATCGGCGAACTTAACAATTCCATTTGGTCAAAGGCGGCGATAGCTTATTACAGGTGAGTACTCCACCTCATCTGAAAACACCAATCCTTACTATTTTTATCAGCCCCAAACCTGATCATTTATAATCCAAATGTTTTTCCTACGCCGGAACAAAAATACTGAAATCTCGAAATCACACTTTGAGAAGACCTCCATTCAAACCGTTCATCACCCAAACCCATGGGCAAACGTTCTATCCTCATATCAACATCGCGCCATAACCAATCAAAAACACCATAACAATCTGAGCACAACCTCAAAGTTCTCAGAAACACAGCCACTGAACTGAAGCAACATAATATTCTTCTTGCAGGGCAACAACAACAGCCCCAAACAACTATGCATGGAAGACTTCACGCACCATATCTGTAACATCATCACAACTCCTCAAATTCCCGATTCATAACAAGCGCTTCGCGATGCGTAAGATTGAGTAGGAAGGAAGCATATGCATAAGCCTTAAGGGAATCAAATCGCACAACGAGGAATCAAGAAGGAAAGTACTCCTAATAGCCCTGTAGCCTCTCGAAGATAAGTACAGACGTCTCCGTACTGATGCGCAAGACTCTACTAGACTTGCTCATGACTCGTGAAACCTAAGGGAACCTAGAGCTATGATACCACGCTATCACGACCCAAAACCTATGGGTTGTGATGGCGCCGGACACCACTGTCAGGCAAGCCAACCCCTTAATCAGTTGAAATACCATCTTGTTTAACAGTTTCGGAATCGTTACCTTTATTGCTTTTCATAATCAAATAAATAAACTTTTGTAACTTAAGAACGATAAGAAATCCATTTAATTCAATAAAACAAGACTCAACACATCCCCAAAACTCGGTGACACAAGTACATGAGCAGTTTCTAAGAATTTATACAACTATGCAACTCTTGTCCGAGAAATAAATGGGACAAAAGCAATAGAGATACAATGTAAAGATAAATAAAGAAAGAGACTCTGTCAACTGCGGAACGCCTCCGGATGAATGCATCCCGACCAAGTCTCCCAATCAATCGCTGAAAAATGAAGATACATGTGCAACAAAATGCACAGAGGTGTAGCATGAGTACATATACATATATGTACCCAGTGAGTATCCCGCCTAACCTCGATGAAGTAGTGATGAGAGGTCGACTCGATACTCACTAAGGTCCAACAGTAATAACATAAGATAGATTATAATGAAATACGGTAGGCATGTCAGGAAATAAGCAACATGTACATATCACGAGCAGGAATCCAAACAACTATTGAACTAAAAAATAAAGCACTTTCAAGGGTAAGGCCGCCGAACGAAACAATAATCACAAATTCTTAAATCCGCCGTGGCATACGACCCGCTCCCATAAGGTACCTTCTAAACTCGCCATGGCGTACGGCCCGATCCCATATGTATTTCTAGTATTTCTCAACACTGTCGTGGCGTACAGCCCGATCCCATATATATCACAATTACTTCTCAAAACTGCCGTGGCGTACAACCCGATCCCATATTCATTTCGATTACCTTTCAACACTGCCGTGGTGAAAGGCCCGATCCCATTAATAATTTCAATTTCTTTTCAACACTGTCGTGGCGTACGACCCGATCCCATTATTCATTTCAATTTCTTTTCAACACTGCTGTGGCGTACGGCCCGATCCCATTATTCATTTCAATTTCTTTTCAACACTGCCGTGGCGTACGGCCCGATCCCATTATTCATTTCAATTTCTTTTCATAACAAATTCCGTTCCATTCAACAATTTTTCCAAAAAGCCCTTAGGGGAATAATACTATGCAAAACATAATCTCCATATACATATGGCGTCAGAATGAATCATATAAAGCATTATGAGGAAGCATATAAGGCATTACGAGGAAGCATATAAGGCATGATGTGGGCCTCACTACCCGGACATAACAATAATAGCCGCTACGTACGGACTCTCATCACTTGGTGCATACGTAGCCCCCAAACAATTTACACATAGCATATACATCACCTATGGGGATAATTCCCTCTTACAAGGTTAGAAAGGAGACTCACCTCGTGTCGAATCTACACCTCGGACAACAATTGAGCCCGAAACTCCGAACTCTACACCCGAGGACTCGCAACTAGTCAAAAGGTGTAAAATTAAATCAATGCATGCACTATGTGAGAAATTATCTTAGCTATTCAATAAACTCACCATTCTTGAAGAATTTCCAATTTCCAACCCCGGTCCCGCATGATCAAATTCCGAAAATTCTCGAAGGGGTCACTCACTTATAGCCTAAGGATCATTAAGGTGTGATTCCTACTTGAATTCAAGGCCTAAAATGGAAAATCACAAAATCCTCAAGAACCCTAAAATTACTACCTAATTCTATGATTTTAGATAATTTAGTAGTGAATTTAACTAGGAATTAATGTTTGAAACTAGTAAAACTATGGAATTTACTTACCTCAATAGCAGTGGTGGAAGGTTCCTTGAAGAGTTCTCTATAACTTGAGGAGGAAAATGAAAATGGAGAAAAAATGCTAAGTCCCGTATTTTAATAAAACTGCCCAGGGATTCCTTAACTGCGATCGCGACAAGGGCCCTGCGATCGCGAAGGCCACCTGGCCAGACCTCTGCGATCGCGAAGACCATTTTGCCGGACCTCTGCGATCGCGGCAAAGGTCCTGCGATCGCGAAGAACAAACTCACCCGACCCAGACGTGACTCAAAGCGATCGCGATAAAAGACTGGCATCGCGAAGGTGTGGAACCCAGACCGCTGCAATCGCAAAGGGGAAGCTGCGATCGCAGAGAACAATCAACAACCCAGCAAAATCCTTCTCTGCGATCGCAACCCACCTTCTGCCAGATAGCAGAAATTTCTTGTTTTTCTAACTTAGCTCCCGGGGGCCTAAAACACACCTGAGCCCCTCAGGACCTCGTCCAAAAGGCAAGTCTGTATTCGTGATACGGACTCGCTCGAACTCCGAAACATGAAAAACAACAACGAAACTCAAAATTCAACCCCAAAACAAAATTGAATCAAAACTTAAGAACTTGAAACTCTATAATTCACTTCAATGCACCGTACCAGTCTATACTACTCGGAATGATTTCAATTTTCGCAAACAAGTCATGAATGACATAACGGAACTATCCCCAGTCTCAGAATCTCATTCGGACCTTGGTAACATAAAATCACATTTCAAGCCAAATATCAAATTCTATAAAAATCCTCAAAACTTCATTAACTCTAATTTTCCCATTTTGATCAGAAACTCGTCAAATCAAGTCCGTTTCTTACCAAATTTTACAGACAACACATATTAACTATATCAAACCTGTTCCGGATGCTGGAACCTTAATACGGGCCCATTATCACAGGTTTCACATCAAGGTTCATTTTCATAAGCCTTTATTATTTACAGAAAAAAAATTTCTTTAAAAATTCATTTCTCGGACTTGGGTCCTCGGAATTTGATTCTGGGCATATGCCCAAGTCCCATATTTTCTTACGGACCTTCCGAGACCGTCATATAATGGATCCGGGTTCGTTCACCAAAAATGTTGACCAAAGTCAACTTTATTCAACTAATTATCATAAATTCAACTCTTTATCAAGTTTTCACATAAAGGCTTCCCGGCTACGCGCCCGCGCTGTGCACACACAACGAGGTGAGATTGACGGAGGCTTTCGGGGCCTCGAAACACAGTCATAAATAAATTTACATAAGATGACCTTTTGGGTCATCACAATTTACTCAAAATTCTAGTCTTACTCAATTTCCTCAACTTAAGGCTTCTGAAATGAGAACTTTCCTTTCAATTTAACTCCGAACCTCCTGAATTTCAACTCTGACAATACACACAAGTCACAATACCAAAAATGAAGTTGTTCATGACTCCCATTTTCTAAACGATGCGCTGGATCTCAAAACGACCGGTCGGGTCGTTACATTCATAGTTACTTCGGTACTGCATAACAAGGGAATAGTTGAAAGCAACAGAGTTGATGTATGTGAGCTGTGAAGTTTAACATCATGAATTATCAGACATTGTGACATATGGCTTCGTTCCAAGTGAGGAAGTCCACTGTCAAGGAATAGATTGCGGGGTCATATGTATATCGATTTTGGCTTAGAAAGGTATAAGGCCTGAGGTTTTTGCAAGAGATAAAGCTAAGGATTCCGGTGTGTCTGTCTCCTTAATAACTATTTACCTCAGTACCAAAGGAGTTATATAAACAACTTTAGATCTACAGAAGGTTTACTCAATGTGGAAGTCACGGTTGCAGATTTTGAGGTGCTCCAGAGGGAGTACAGTGGTTGACAAGCTTCTAGACTATATGATTTATCTGTATAAAGCTATACTTGTGGGATCTTTGTGCATCAATAGGAACAGGAGTTACCCCAAGTAATAACGAAGAGTACATGAATGAGTGGGCTAGCTCAGCAGTGTTGAGTCAACATGGTAAAGGAGAAATTGGTCGCCGGTGGTTGAGGAAAGCCTACGAAGAGGACGACCAGCCAGTGCAATATCAACTATTTGACTTAGTTCTCATAAATGCTTTTGAAAGAATTTGTTTCTCGGACCCTCCATAATGCGTGGTGCATAAGGTTTGAAACGGATGCGTCAGGTCACTATGACGGTGTCGGAATATGCCATCAAGTTCGGTAAGTTAGCCGTCGAACTCCTACTTCGGTTTATCTAGCCAAAGAGCAAGTCCATAGACTCATTAAAGGACTCAATTACGATTGTGAAATTTTGTGCGACCTAGAGCAAGTTGATACTTTATTTCGGCTAGTGGTAGAAATTGTCTTAGACTTGGGAGAGTCATATTTCATCAGAACACTCAAGTTACGTGTCCCATTGCAGTTACAACTCAACTTACATGTCGAAGGTGGAGGTCAGATTCCTAAAGGTGGAGACCTAGCCTGTTGGTATATTTTCTATGGTATGTCTTAGGTCACCACATTAAATGGTGTCATTACAAGAACAATCTCTAATTATTATAAAGTAACGATTTCCTGAACTTAATTCGATTATGCGTATTAATAAAATTCTCCTAAAATGCTCCACTCTCGGAGGAGCTTCGTAACTCTAGAATTACTTATGTGAACCCTGGTATTGAGAAATTCTACGGAGATAACTGTGTCTATCATTACGTGTTGTAATTTTATTTAACGGATAATATTCAAAAGAAGAAAATGGAAATTTTTGAGTGGAGATATGCATATTACTTGTGATTCAAAATTTGAGGACGAGATCATCACGTTTTGATATGATTTGGTATGTTTAAACCGGGCTACGAGCCGTAGTGGAAGTTGTGTAAGGATGCGATCCTTGTTGTGGAAATTCTTGTGTTTAAATTCTCCTGTTTGAATCAAAATTTTACTATAGTACTGGTAGATAGTCATGTCTGTTAGGCCTATTCCACAATTTATGTATGAAATAATGATAATAATCATAATAATGAATGAATAACTAATAATAAAAGTAATACAAATAATAAGTAAATAAATAAATAATGAAATTAATTAATTAATTAACTGTGCATAATTTGCCAAATTCGTGTTATAACTATTGAGCCTTGACCTACGAGGTATATGCCCGCCCGAGTGGCGTTAAATGAGACACGTTGATTCGGGTATATAGTTATGAGGCCTTCGTGAATCGCATTTCGTTATCAGGGTTGTGAAGGTTTGAAAGGAGATTTTGTTTTGTTGACGTGAAGCAATTTGATGATTCTGTAAGTGACTATGAACAACTACTAAGAAACATAATGAGCCGAAAGGATGTTCTATTCGAATGGTCAGGCGAGTGTGGGTTGAACTTTCAGAAACTTAAGATTTTCCTTGACTTCAGCACCGGTGTTGGTGCTACCATCAGGTTCAGGTCCAGGTTCTTTCACAGTGTATTGTGATGCGTCTCGAGTTGGCCTTGGAGCAGTGTTGATGCAGGATGGCAGGGTGATTGCGTATGCGTCTCGTCAGTTGAAAGTCCATGAGAAGAATTACCCTGTTCATGATTTAGAATTGACAGCTATTGTACATGCTTTGGAAATTTGGAGGCATTATCTTTATGGCATGCCATGTGAGATTTTCACTGACCATCGCAGCCTCCAGTACTTATTCAAGCAGAAAGATCTAAATTTGAGGCAGCGGAGGTGGTTAGAGTTGTTAAAATATTATGATGTCACTATATTGTATCACTCGGGGAAGGCCAATGTGGTGGCCGATGCATTGAGTAGAAAGGCGGTGAGTATGGGCAGTCTTGCGTATATCCCAGTTGGCAATAGACCGTTGGCTTCAGACATTCAGACTTTGGCTAATCAGTTCGTGAGGTTAGATATTTCTCCCAGCAGTGTCCTAGATTATATTGTCGCTCTGTCTTCTCTAATTGATCGTATCCGAGAGCGGCAGGATGATGACCCACATTTGGTGGTCCTTAAGGACACGGTTCGGCACGGCGATGCCAAGCAGGTTACAGTTGGAAATGATGCCATTTTGAGGATGCAGGGTAGGTTGTGTGTGCCTAATGTTGATGGCCTTCGTGATTTGATCCTTGAGGAGGCTCACAGTTCTAAGTATTCTATTCACCCTAGTGTAGCCAAATGTATCAGGATTTGAAACAACATTATTGGTGGAGAAGGACGAAAAAGGATATTGTTGCTTATGTAGCTCGTTGGTTGAATTTTCAGCAAGTGAAGTATGAAAATCAAAGGCCCGATGGTTTACTTCAGTAGATATAGATTCTTGAGTGGAAGTGGGAGCGTATCACTATGGACTTCGTTGTTGGACTCCCACGGACTCAGAGGAAATTTGACGCAGTTTAGGTTATTATGGATAGGCTGACTAAATCAGCACCCTTCATTCCGGTGGCAAGTACTTATACATCGGAGCGGTTGGTTGAATTTTATATTCGGGATATTGTTCGCCTTCACGGTGTGCCGGCGTCTATCATTTTTGATCGGGGTACGTAGTTTACCTTGCACTTTTGGAGGGAAGTTCCGCGTGAGTTGGGTACCCGGGTTGAGTTGAGCACAGCATTTCATCCTCAGACGGACGGGCAGTTTGAGCGTACTATTCAGATCTTAGAGAATATGCTCCGCGCTTGTGTTATCGAATTTGGAGGTTCTTGGAATCAGTTCTTGCCATTGGTGGAATTTGCCTAAAATAATAGTTATCAGTAAAGCATTCAGATGGCTCCTTATGAGGCATTATATAGTAGACGGTGTAGGTCGCCAATTGGATGGTTTGAGCCAGGAGAGGTTCGGTTATTGGGTACAGACTTAGTTCAAAACGCCTTAGATAAGGTCAAGGTTATACAGGGTCGACTTCGGGTAGCTCAGTCCAGGAAATAGAGTTATGCCGACCGTAAGGTTCGTGATGCGTCATTCATGGTTGGGGAGAGAGAGTATTATTGTTGTTATTGACTAAGAAGAGGTTCTTAGACCTCAGGTTTGCACTATCATACTAGGGTGAAAAATGGTTGAAAGGATGATGATATTTTCGCTCAGATTTAGGCAAGGACTCTTGAGGGATGGGAAAGCTTCTTGGCTTATTGACTTCATGGATGGTTGCATGTTTCTGCATGTTTCTTGTGTCATGGTCAACGTTGTGGAAGTCCGCAACAAGGATTTGTTCAATGTGAAGTATAATGCCGGCATCCATAGTGTTATTGGGCAGTTATGATTATTAGAGGGTATTACTACGAGCATCTAAGTTGTGTGGAACAACGTGTGATGGTGCTCTGATTGAAATTGTGGCTCAATTCATCTTGTTCAGGTTGATAATGTGAGATTTGAGTCCTATGATAAATTTCAGATGATGAGATTTGGGGCTATTGTAAGGCTATGGACTAAGGATGAAGTGAGATCTTCAGTTAAATTGCGTTTTCAGTCCTACATAGGTTTGGGGGATGGGGGATCACCCTCGGGTGCATATATGGTGATCTTATGTCGTGGTTTGATGGATTTGGAACGACTCCAGGCTCGTTCTAGGACGAACGTATGTTTAAGTGGGGGAGAATGTAACGACCCGACTGGTCATTTTGAGCAATTGCGTCCAGTTTGGCAGTTTGAGATCACGAGTATCTTCACTCAGTGTATTATGATAATTAATACATCTACTATTGAGTGATCCTATCAAATATTACTTGAATGCCATATTCCAGACCACAAAAAGGTAGAAAAACTAAACAACAAACATTAAGATTAACAACTATGTGATTCATCATGTAAGATAAATTATAAATTACTTAAACTGGGAGCATGAACTGTATATGGTCAATGAATTATTAAATATTTAATTGTTAGCCATTTTCTCTTTCTACTTGGCCCGTTGTCTAGCCTTAGGGATTTTAGGTATTAGTTCTTTTTTTTTTTGTCTCTTCTTTTACCTTTTAATACACAAATACACACACATAAAAAGGGCTGCGTGGAAAAAAACGGAACTCTCCTACACAAAAGAAGCCGCCGGATTTCATCACCGGTGAAGGCCGGCTGTCATCCTCACCTCTACACTTCCAGCTACCGCCACCCTCACTGCCTCCCAACGACCCACCACTGCTCGAAAAAAAGAAAAAAAAGAAAAATAATTGAAAACAACCATGTAACGCACCATAGAAACACAGTATACACGGATACAACAACTCAAAGTTCGTTCGTGGTTCGAGTCGTCGGTCCGATTGGTTTTATGTTGGGTCTCGTTGTTGTTCTTTGGTAGGATCCTCGTTTCTTCACTTCTGTACAAGATTCAAGCTTTTTCATTTGAAAGGGAATTCACTGTTAAGGATTTGCGCAAGTCTTGGCTAGGGTGAATTTTGCTTTTAGAGCAAACTGGTTTCTTCCATACTGGTGCAACTATTGCATTCATGTGTTTAATAATTTGTCCAGTTGCAAGACTCTAAAGTGGAAGAAATATTAAATGGAGTTATAGGTTAAAAATGGGTAGTACTATCCTATTTTTCGTGATAATTCACATAGCTCTAGCACAAGGGATCATCTATGTGATTTCAGAACAAACAATCACCCAGTTTGAAGCATTTACGGAGCAAGTTGATGAAGCACTCAACACTAATTTTCAGATTGAACCGAGTGTTGGTGAATTTTTATAGGAAAATCAGTGGTAGAATAGTGAGTCGCCTGCGAAATTGAGGTAAGTGTTTGGTATAACTTTGGCTTGAGGGAATAGGACTCCCCATTTGTTTGCTATGTGAAATGCATGGATGTGGTGTATAGGTGAGGTGACGAGTATCTATGCACCGACCAAATTGTTTGTTAAACATGATCCCTTCCCCGTCCCCAACTTAATTGATTATTGTCCTAATTGTTATATATGTCATTATTGTTTCTATGACTATTTGGCCCTATTAATTTGTTGTTAGATATTGTTGTGACTATTTCGGAAAAAGTATTGGTTGTTTGAGCTGTTCTTCCTTATGGTATAAGACGGTTAAGAGGTTTTGCATTGTTTTACGAATTTTATATATTTTGATATTCCTGTTAGTTTCATGGCTGAGATGATATTGATGCAGTTTCTTATTTATAATTGTTGAGACAAAAAAGATATTGTGAAAGACTTGGCCTAAGTTGTGAAAAATTATAAATAAATTGATATGATATGTCTGGTGGGAGCGGGTTGCACGCCGCAAAAAAAAGTGATAAGGGTTGACAGGTGGGATCGGGTTGCAGGCTGCAACAGGAGCAATAAGGGTGATATATTTAGGGGTGATGCAGAAACCCGTCAAATCACCTCCGATTGACCCCAAATTTTGCACACACGTCATTTTCAACATTACGGACCTGCTCCAACTTCCGGAATCGCATTTCGACCCTGATATCAAAATTTCCACTTCCGGCCGGATTTTTCAAAACCTTCAAATTTCTAACTTTAGCCAAATGACTTCAAAATAACCTACGGACTTTCGAATTCACTTCCGTTCGCGCTCCCAACTCCAGAATCACCATACGGAGCTATTCCCAGACTCGAAATCCCAAATGGACGTCAATATCTCTGAAATACGCTTCAAGCCAAACTTAGGAAATTCCTTCAAAAATGTTGACTTCCACAATATACACTGAAACGCTCCCGGGTTATTCAAAACCCGATCCGGACATACGCCCAAGTCCAAAATCATCATACGAACCTGTTGGAACCTTCAGATCCTAATTCCGAGGTCGTTTACTCCAAATTCCAGTCTGAGTCGATTCTTCCAACTTAAGGCTTTTGAAATGAATATTCTCCTTTCAATTCAACTCTGATCTTCCTGAAATTTCAATTCCGACTATACGCACAAGTAAATATACCTGAAATGAAGCTGTTCATGACTTTCAATCACTGAACAATGCTCTAGAGCTCAAAACGACATGTCGGGTCGTTACATATATGAAAACAAATTTGGGAATCTTCAAGATGTCTATTTGGCTAGAAACTGAGATTTTTTATTGGAAGGCATCAAGAGTTGTGATATTTCTATATCATTGTGGATTCTACATTCCGGTATCATGAAAGGGGGATAATAGCTTATATTCATCGAAAGTCTCTTTAGGGTAAGTATTTGAGATGTGGTACTTTGGGGTGCTTAAAATATATTCAACGATTTATGAGCCTTAGGGTGATATGGTTCTATGCTAGGGTCTCACGTGGTGTTTTCTGGTTAAGTATTTTGGTACTATGGCGAGGAGAAGAATCAATTAGAATGTAATACGGAAGAAACTCCGAGAAATATGACAACTTGGTAGTAGATTGGATCGGCATGGCAATGAGTAAGATTGATTCGTTGGGTGCTTAAGATGTGGTAAGGTTCTACGTGTGATTCGTGGCAATGCTCTTGGGTCTGCGTAGCTTAGTTGACTTAGAGGGATTCCGTCCTGACGGGTTAGTTCAGTATAATGGGTTTCAGAGGGTTCTTGATGGTCTCTACCATAGTTGAGATGTATATTCCCTACTAGTGCGTGAGGCATGTGGCATACTATAATTTTCTCCAGAATAAAATCAAATGGAAAATCTTAGCTGATTGAATATGTAGTTGCTTGCAACACAGAGTGGATTTGAGGTTTGTCGTATCGTTCATATGGTGGCCTAACATGTGCAAGGTATAGCGTAGTATTGAGATTGTGGGTTCTAGGCCACAATGCGATTTTAAAGGAAGGTTCTGAATTCTTAGGTAGCATGGACGATCCCAGATGATCAGATAGATGATGTTACTTTTAGATATGACTCGATGAAGGTATAAGTTTCAGAAGAGGCAATGTGTTTTGATTTATGGATACTTCATTGGTGTGGCAGTACTCTCCTTATTGGTCGGCTTCGGGTATTCAAATTGGTCTTTGTAACACATACGGATTGTAGGGGTATCCCTCGTGGTATGATCGTGTATTGAGGAAGTATTAGACATTCAGGCAACGAATTTGAGATAGGGTATGGTGATTTGTGTGCTCTGAGGGTTTGGGGTATGGGAACTCGAATGAGTAGATTATTTCATAGTTGAGGGCTATAGAGACGTAGCCAAGGTTAGCCAGAAGTTAGTGTGTGTTGTGATTCAGTCATTATGGACCTTCGGAGGGTCATTTGTCTATTGTGTGTGACCGGAGTGATTTTGGCTTCCTTAGTAGGCCCAGTGGGGATAGGTGCTTTGCACCGAGTTGGATTGGTTGGATACGTAGTGCTGTTGTGAGGGGCATGCCAGTTAGTGGTTGTTGGGCTTATCTATGTTCTGAGATGATTTATGAGTTACTCTTCCCTTCTACGGGGAGCTGCGATTTGTTGGTTTTAGGCACACATGGTGTGGCTCTATTGTGGTCTTCTGGAGGGATTTGAGTAAGGTAAGTAATTAGGTATTACAAGATTGAGACGTATTGGTTATGTTTTTTCGGGTTCGCGTGGCATGGCATCGTCCAATTCTCTGTGGTTAAGGTAATGCACTTTGAGTACTTGATGTCGAATTGCGCGTGGTTATTGATTTTGAGCAAGGTGGCTTGAAGTATTTCATGGGAACTAGCATTTGGATGGGATCACGCATTGTAGCGGAGTTATGTAGAGGTATGGTCCTCGGTGTTGGATTCGTGTATTTTGGTTCTACGATGTGTGCCAGGCTCTTAGCATGGTGTTGTGATGGTACTTGTTAGTTGGTGGGATAGTCCTCTCGTGTGAATCTTTTCTATGATTGGAGTACATTTGGGATGTTGCTATTGGGTGTACGAATCGCACTGGTTATGGCTTTGGATTGTATTGGTGTTTTGTGAGCACGTGATTTTTACCTACAATATAATCCTATAAAAAAAAAACTCAATAAATTAATTAGTTTTATGATTTTTATTGAATTTAAGTGCTATTTGTGAATTAATTTTGCGTTATGTAGCCATAATTCGTCTTTTAAATATATAAATGATTTAAAGCGGCATAATTAGGTGCATGATTTTAAATATTATTTAGATAATAACGAAATATAATTACTTGACATAAAGTAGGTTAATGTTTAATTATTTCTTTTCAGCTAAAATTGTGAAATTTGTCCTTTAAATGAGTAGGAGCAAATTAAATAATATGACTCTTAATTAATTTATTTATAATTGGACAAAAACTAGTTTAGAACTACTTATTACATATTTTAGTTTTGATTTAATTAATTAATTGAATTTATATTGTTAGAAAAATAAGCTTAAAACAGACATGAGCTGGAATTGCCCAGGTCCAAGCTAATTGACCCAATTCAGCCCAATCCCATCTCTATACCACACCCAACGACCCAGCCCAGTTCCCTCTAACCCGTCTGGACCCCGGTTACCCAAAACGACCTCGTTTAAGTGAGGGACTAAATCCTAGTCGTTGATCTATCTAGATCCAACGGCTGGGAACTGATAATTAATGAGTATAACTGTCCTAATTACCCCTACCCCATTTGGCCTAAGTCTAACACCCCCTTCCCCTCCGTTTCTCTCTCTTCTCTTTCTCACTCCACCAGACCCCGCCTGGAACCACCGTCCCCCCACCGCTCCTCTCCCTTGCTCCGCCGACAGGAAATCGCCTCCGACGGCGGAGCTCAACCAATCGAGCCCAAATTTTACCTAGACAATCCTCTCATCATCCCCAATCACCCCCTACCATTAATTTCATCAAAACCCGCTCAGATTTCTTCAATTTCAGATCTAGGAATCCAGAAACCCTACCTCCCCCTACCAGCCGAATTGAAGACATTTAATAGCTCCTACCTACATGGATCGATAGCTCTTGTTGAGGGCTATTGATTCATGTGGGTTTGAGTTATTTTCAAACCCTGCCGGAATTCGGCCAAGGTCCGGCGACCTCAAAGTTTCCGGTCAAAATCCCTCAAACGGGTATCTCTCCACTCCTCTGTTTTCTATTTGTGCTTCTCGTAAATTCATGAACACATGGTCATCACTATTTTGTACCACTCTATCGAATTTTTATCTTTAATACTCAGTTTTATTGTTGTTTTCCTTGTTTAATATTAGACTTGATTAGGTCAAAATCTTGAATGTATGTTGTGATGGTTTCATTAGTAAGCATGTTTAATTAGGGTTTACTATCTTTCCCCTAGATGTTAATGATTTCTTCTTTCCTGGGTTTTGTAATTTGTTTGCTGATTTATGCATATTAGTTAGTTTCAAGAAATTGTCGAATGATCATCACTTAGGTTATTCAAGAATGCTTGAGTAATTGATGCTTAAAAACTGTCTAATCATTTCGGCATGAATTAATTAGGGTTATCCTAAATAGTAGTCACCTAGGCGTAATTAATTATGAATTGCTAGTTTGTTAGAATTTTATGACTGATCTTTTGAAGTATTGTTGTCCAAATCTGAGTTTGTTAAGTTATACTTAGGTCAATGATTAGGTAGATTAATTAGTTAGGAGGCTGATTTTGGTTAAATTAATGAAAGAACTAGTCATATATAGATTGAATTGAACTTGAAATCAATGAACCTAAGTTTAAAGGACTAAATTGATTGACTTAAACTAATTAACAAGTTATTAAAATTAGTATTAATATCTGATAATGAAATTAACTTAAACCTAGGTAACTAGTGAGTAGGGTTGGAAACCAACTCTAGGAGCCTAAGCAACTAGCCCTTAACTAACTAACTTAATCCTAGTTAGGAATACCTATTACTCTTAATTAACTAAGGAGCCTAACTAGGGTTAGTTAACTGGAGTTAATAATAACCTAGGAACATTCTAGGCTTGTAAAGTCAGACTATTTAGGGGTAATAGGGTCATTTACAAAGGCTGGAAGCTTCTGGAATAGGGGCAGTTGTCCCAAAGGATAAGGGTGACAGCTGCCCTATGTACTATTTCAACTCATTTAGGTGGGGAATATACCAAAGCATATCCCATCCCCAAGCGTCCTATAAATAGACCCTCCCTTTAGACTATTGAGGACCTTCATTGTATACACTGAAAAATTACCTAGACACTCACACGAGAACACTCCTCTTTCCACCTGTTTTTTTATACTCCATCGTCTGGTTCATACTCTCTTAGCTACTGAAACATATCTGAAAATACAGAAAAATCAGAATAGTTGCATTCATAAACAAAAATCAGAAATATATATTAGTGAAAAGATTTGGTTTCATTCAAGAATCATCAAGGTTCTTGTGGTTGTTCTCAGCTTTGGTCCTTGGTTGGTAGTCTGATTTTGAAGTTTCTTGTCTAAATATTCGAGTTCTGGGTTGTTCATCCTATTGGTTGTTGCTGAGTTTTGGTTGTTCTGCTCTTGTTGCTGCTGAATCTTTCTCCTCTTTGCTACTTTGCTGACCACCTGACCTTTATTTGGTCAGGATTTTTGTTAACTTTCTCTTTAAAAAGGTATGTAACAATGAACTTTAAATAAAGTTATTAAATTCAAAATTTATGCTGAAATGTTTGATTCATGTTGTGTTTTGAGATTATGTAAAGTTGAATCTTCTTTTCCTTTATTCTTAGTATAAAAATCTGAAATAAGACTGTTAGTGTGCTAATAAAGGAATTTGAAGGAATATTGTCTATGAACTATCTGAACTATTCTGGTTTAGCTTTTGTTTAATTATGTTGGTTTCATAACTTATTAAGTTTTGTATGGTGTTGTTTTTGTGTCTGCCTCAGTTTTGCTAAGATAATTAGCACTAGGGAGGATGAATTTAACTTCTTAATAGTCAAATTTATCCCATGGTAGTGCATAAACAGTAGTTTAGCTTGCTGAAAATTATCCTTCAAAGGATATAAGTGTGTAATTAGGCAGGGCCTTAAGGAAAAGAATCCGAACCTGCACAATTGTCGAATTTACTCCTCAAAGTGCCAATAGTGGCCAAAGTATTTGACCAAATACTAGCCAGAATAAGCATGACTATAAAAGTCTAAAAAAAGTAGCATCATTGGATTTGAATCTTACCCCTTCTATGGTGAGATTCATTCCAGCCAATGCACAAGAGAATTTTGTTATAGTTTGACATCATTAGAGTCAAATTTGACCCTGATAATGGTCAGATTTACTCTAAAAGATGCATAACATATCTATTATTGAGATAGTTAGGGATTGCAAATGAAAAGCTACAAATGTACAACACGAAGAATCTAGATATGGAGCAGCTAATTAGGATTTCCATTTTTTTAGTTTTTCCTTGATATTCAAAAAAAAAAATATTTTACAGAAGCTGTATTTTCGCTTCAGAAAACTATAATTCGTTCATTTATGCATTTTGGAATCTCGTAATTTAAGGGACTGGACTGTATATTCATTTTTCAGCCTTTTAGTTTATAGTGTTCAAACTAAATTTTGAGGCAATTTTCCAGGAACTTTGAATCTGTTTTGCTCTAAAAAGTAGTTCAAGGATAAAATAGGTGTTTAATCAAAAAGAGGAGATGGTATTCAAATCAGTCCACATGAAACCTTTCGTAAGCATTTATTGGATTTTCAGAAGCGGTTATTTCAAAATTCAGTTGTTTCAATATAAGTGGATTTAGTAGATTATTTTTAGTTCATCTTGTATCTTGTTAAATTTTCTGAAATCGATGTATGAACACTTTTGAACCTTGAAGCATGTGATTAGGCTATCTAAAATAGACAAGAACTATTAGTTTAGAACTGGTAAAACTGCCTGTGTTATGTTCTTCGTTAGAAATTACAAAGTTCCAGAAAAAATAAAGTAATTTTAGCTTACCAATTTGAAGCGAGATCATTAGATAATGTATTTATATGTCTATAATTCTTATAGATGTATGTATATCTACACGAATGAGGTGCATCTTGACTAACACATTTTCTATCATTTAGAAAGCTAGAAAGTGAAGACCTTTAAGATTTGATTAAGAATTGAATTTCCTAACTAGTAGTCTTCTTACAAAATAGCCAAACTGGGATGGCCTAAAGTGATTAATTGGGGCTAAAATACGGCCATAGCCCGAAATATGTTGCCTTTTAGGCTAATGAATTTCACTTTTTAGGCAACCCTCTAGGTAGAAAGATACCTATACTCTGAAATTTGGTAAAGAATCAAGTATTATCTCAAATTACCATAACCTACACTGGGGAGTGGCAACTCGTTCCCCCGACCCTCAACTCCAAACAATAAACAAAAATGCACATAGCAATCACGGGTGTATTTCATGTGACGTGTTTCCCATGTGTTCAAAACAACAAGTGCACGCCATCGTGACTTGTCTTAAGATAAATCCATAAACGTCCGAATTGGATTTTATCACATAAAACTAAAAACACCTCTTCCGACAGAGAATATAGAGAATAATTGAACATCACCTCAAATAGGCATTCTCAAACCGCCACGGCCATAGTCTTGACTACGTAATCTACACTCGGGTGTGACAACTCATGTCCTCGACTTTAACTTAAAACTATATTAAAATCACGCGTTGTAATTGCAGGTGTGTTTCATGTGGCGGAATTGTAACATGTCCAAAAGCAATTAAGGGCACGTCCTCGTGACTTGCTTTCAAGATAAATCCATAAACGTCAAAAGCGGTTAAAAGTTAAAAAGGCTAAATGCACAATAGGCTAAAACACGTAAATAATCAGATAACGTAGGCCAAATATTAATAGTTAAGCGACCGTGCTAGAACCATCGAACTCGGGAATGCCTAACACCTTCTCCCGGGTTAACAAAATTCCTTACTCGGATTTTTGATTGCAGACAAATCAAACAGAGTCAAAAATCCCTCGGTTTGGGATTTTTAAAATAAAACGGTGTCCCGGAGCATCGTCAAAAATCAGGGTGGCGACTCTGAAATAATAATAAATCCCAAATCCGAATATTGCCACTTTAATTGGGAAAACTCCCTTATTACTCCTTCATTAATCCGGGGTAGTGAAATAGGAGGTGTGACAGCTCTGGCAACTCTGCTGGGGATCGAACCCAGAATCTCTAGTTCAGGGTTCAAGAATTCGAGCTTATATAACTGTTATATTTTGGCTTCCATTATCCGATTTTACATGTTTAAACCTAATGTGCAAATTGCCGCATTTACCGCTTTGATATTATCTGAACTGCATATAAACTGTGTTGAAACCCTTCTTCTCTCTGAGCCTTCTAAATCATCTGGGAAGTGTGCACTTCGTGTGAATTCTTTTCTGTTAGATTCATCGAAATAATAGAACGAGGCACGGACAAGTTGCAAAGCCGGTGAAGCTTATGTATTCCCGGTACGCTGCCCCGACCTCGGCTCGAGCTGTCCGCTCGGGTAAGCCTAGTTTAGAAAAAACTCCAGGATTTAAATCTAGTATAACATAACCTCATGTCGGATCCCTAATAGGAACGACTATTTGCATCATGTGCATTTGACTTAAGGGACTCAACACAGGGGTTGGGTCCGTCTAGGACAG
>ML295241.1:5076-50977 GCA_005239495.1 Nicotiana undulata
TATCAAGAGTAGGGAAACATTTTCCAAAACTCCTTCTCAACCTTCCCCACCCTATTCTTTACCCTCACCAACCCACTCCATACCCACCCATCCTCACCCCCCTGCCCCTAATCCCGCACAAGATTTTTTTTATTTTTAATTTTTTTGTAATTTTTAAATTTCTGTTTTTTTGTGCAACCCCCCCCCCCTCCCTCCGGGCACCCCCTGGCCCCTGCCACACTTCCGCACAAGAAATTTTATCTTTTTACTTTTTTTGTAATTTTTAAATTTATGTTTTTTTTTCTGCAACCTCACCACCCCCTGCCCCTCCCCCCTCCCGCGGAAAAAAAATATTTTTTTAATATATTTTTAGTTTTCCGTTTTTCATCTTTTGATTTACAGGTTCAAAATTTTACAAGTTCCAACGTTATGAGTTCGAAGGATTATGTGTTTCGAAGTTTACATGTTTGAAATTTCGCGGTTTCGAAAGTTTTGCAGTTCAGAAGTTTATGAAATTTGTGGGTTCGGAAAGTTGTTAGTTCGAAAGTTTATGGCTTTATGTTTATTGAATCAAAATTATTTATGAATACTCTTGAAAAAATATTTTCTTGATTTGCGTACCAAACGCCGGAAAATGAATAAGATTACTACTTGTTTTCTGGAAAAACATTTTCCGTCATACATAACACACCCTATACATGGGTGTGTTTGGTATAAAGGAAAATATTTCCGTGGAAAAATGTTTTCCAAGAAAATAAAAATCTTATTCATTTTTCGGTGTTTGGTACGCAAATCAAGAAAAATATTTTCTCAAGAGTATTCATAAATAATTTTGATACAATAAATATGAAGCCATAAACTTTCGAACCAACAACCTTCCGAACCCACAAATTTCATAAATTTCGGAACCACAAAACTTTCGAAACCACGAAATTTCAAACCCATAAACTTTATAATTTCTAAACCCGTAAACTTCGAAACTCATAAACCTACGAATTCATAACTTTGGAACTTGTAAAATTTTGAACCTATAAACCGGAAGATCAAAAAAGTAAAACTGAAAATATATTTAAAAAAAGAAGAAGATATATATATGCGGGGTGGGTGTGGGGGTTGGGGGTGGGGGTGGGGGTGGGGGTGAGGGATGGTGATGAAAAAAAAACATTTTTGGAGAGAGAGCATGGAGTGGGGGTTAGGTGGGTGGATGTGGGGTGGGTTGGTGAGGGTAGGAAATAGGGTGGGGAAGCTTGAGAAGGAGTTTTGGAAAATGTTTTCCCTATTTTTTATAGGGAAAACATTTTCCTCCAATTGGAGAAAAATAAATTGATAAGGAAAATGTTTTCCAAATCACTTAGGCCAACCAAACATGGGAAAATTGAAAAATATTTTCCGGAAAATGTTTTCCTTCATACCAAACACACCCTTAATGACTATTCTAGTATACAAAGATTCAAGGGTTAAATTACATGTACAAATGTTTGCCGGTTTCAAATCTACTTGAAATTGCATGGTTATTTGCATTGTATTGTTATATAAATAGTCGGTCATATTTACTGTTTACTTTTTTTAGTCGGTATATATAAAATATACATTGATTATATATTATTATACACATAAAATACATGAGTTGTGCATATCTTATACATCCTTCGGTTATTTTTAATTTAAAAATTAGATGGGCGGCTATTTGGATTAATTCTTCTTTTTCTTAACCACTCTTTAATTTACTTCTCTGCTAGCTCAATGGGCTAAATTTTACATTATACGTATGTCATGAATTTTCCTTTTACAATAAATTGAATTCATTAGATTAACAAAAAAAAATAGTGACCTAAAAAATCGTTTGCGCAAATGCGGGTAAATTTATCAAATGGTCATATAATTATGATTTTTTTTCACCAAAGTCATATAACTTGTGTTCTTACACAAAAATTATATAACTATGACTTTTTTTTCACCAAAGTCATATAGCTTTGTTTTCTCACACAAAAATCATAAAAATTTCACTAACTCACACAAAAATCATAGCGGTCGGAAAATAAATTTTCCGGTAGTATTTTCTTATTTTACGTTTTTTATTTTTTATTTTCAGTCTAATAAATAATTACCCAATTAAAATAGAAGAAATATGAGTATATTTTTAGCCGCTCATAAAAATAATAGCCGATAAAATATTTTATATATATATATATATATGTGTGTGTGTGTGTGTATTATATACATATAACATACACATTCAATATATATTGGTTAGCAAATGCAATTAGTGTCACACCTTTTTTCCCGAGGGGGATAGGGTGATTTTTCAATTTAAGTGATATTATTCGAAATGGGATTATTTATTGATTCAGAGTCGCCACTTGAAATAATTTATGGGGTCCCAAGTCACTGGTTTATTTTAAATCTCAAATCGAGAAAGTTTGACTATGTTTAAAGTTTGCAAAAACTAGAAGACTGGGTAAGGAATTATATTAACCCAGAAGAAGGTGTGAGACACTCCCAGATTCCGTGATTTTAGTACGATCGCTCAACTATTAATAATTGGCCTAATTATCTGATTTAATACATATTTGAAATCTATTGTGCATTCTTACTTTCTAACCTCTTTTAATTATTTAATTAATAACTTTTAGCATTTATGGAAGTTATTGAACATGCCACGATGACGCGCACTCGTTTATTTTTGTACATATTGCGAATCGTGCCACGTGAAATGCACCCACGATTTACAATATGTATATTTTATTATTATTTATATTCGGGTCACATGAAATGCACACTCAAATTGGAGATTATGTATCACGACTATGCCACGGGAACCGTACCCATACCATGGTGATTTATTATGCGGCTAAAGCAAACTACGATTGTTCATGGATGGTTTCCTTAAGCTAGTTTAAGATTGTGTGAAGGTCCAAATGGTATGGAATTTCATTGGGAAAAGATGCGATTACCAGGTTTGTGTGATATCCCCTTTTGAATAAAGCTTTGCAGGATTTTGTAAGTACCAGCGGGCATACAAGGTTGCTAATGATTTAGAAAAGATCTCAATTTGTTTCTACTTAATTAAAGAAAATTACGTCAAAATGCCCATGGTGGTTACCTGAAACGAGAATGCTGCAAATCACTTTAGGCGTTAATGCATGATCATCCATGTTTATTACTACAACACTAATTCATTACAACATATCATAACTTGAATTGTATAATAACTGAGCCTATAAACCGTCATTATTAGTGTTGAATTTATATAAGGCTATGACGAATAACTCTCTGATTATCGTTTTGCCTGAAATTCAAATTCAACATTCAACAATCTTTATTTTCTTTCAATTGTTAATGACTTCCACACAAACAACCACCGTAAGACCACATCCTTAGGAATTGGTTAAGTGCTACTGATTACTAACAACACGAAGACATTGAACAGAGTTATTTCAAATCATTATATGCCTATTTGTAGTAATTTGTTACCATTTGAAATAAGATCTCCATTCTATCCAAAACACAAACAAATAGTATGACATTATCAGGAGGGATAATTACATAAATACAACAATAATCAGAAATTCATTGAAGACAAAGGAATTCATTCTTCTTCTTTTTTGACATAACAATGGCGTAAATCATAGGAAGGTACATGCTTGTGTAGAGATCACTTCCAAAACGCCAACTAAAGGCTAGATGAGAAATGAGCTTAGCAAAGCCAAAAACCAGCAGATTCGAACAAAGAGCAGCAACAAATTTTCAACCACAATAATATTTTAAAACCTAGAAAAATAGAAACAAACAGCAGCGGCTCGTTCTAACCTTGGAGCTCGTCAGCGAGGGAAGCTCGGGCACAAGAGGCGACAAGCTAGAGCTCCATTTTTCTATCTCGAATTTTTCCAGCTCCTGTTTCTCGTCCGTTTTTTCTTTCCTACTATCTGAGTGTGCGTGTCTTTTCGTAGAGAGAAAGAGAGGTCCCAAAAATGGGGGGTGCGGCTGCTAACTGAGAGATGAAGAAGATGATGGCTAGGTTTTATTCTTTTGTGAGGGAGAGGGTGCGCCACTGCTTCTTTTTTCGGTAGGAGGGGGGAGGGGTGTCTGTTATGTGTGTAGATGAACAATAAAGGGTTCTACGATTTTTTAATTTGGGGGGTGGGGGGGTGGGGGGGGTGGGGGGTTTATCTGGTTGGACCGGGTCAGGAAAAATTGGGCTTGGAGTTGGCAGACGGGTTTGGGGCATGGGTGTGTGTGAATTGGGCCTGCAAATTGCAGCCCCTTTTTTTTATCTTCTATTTCCTTTCTTTTCCAAGTTTAGCCACCTTAAATGAACTCCTAATTACTCCTATTTTGATTTACTAAGCCTCTAAAAATTGTGAATCAATTTAAACTAATTAATTTAAACATGCATAGATTATGATTAATGTAGTATTATTTTTTGTGATTTTGGTGTTTTAAAAATGCAATTAGATCTAAAATGCAAAGAGTAAAAATATAACATATTTTTCATTATTATCATGATTTGAAATGCTACTAAGTATGAGAAAATTCCGATAATTTCATAAAAGTGATTAAAACTATTTTTAGAGTATTTTAGGAGTATATTAGGCATGGGGCAAAACGTAGGGGCTCACAACTGCCCATCTTTGCTCGGAAACATAAAAAGTTTTCGGACAAAGATAAAGTGAGCAATTACGAGCAATTTTTGCTCGCTTGGATACGCCATGTGAAGCGTTTTGATAAAGCTTGACCGAACCTTGCTTCAAAAGATGCCTACATATCCTTGGCTATAAAGGAATCAGGTTAGTGTAGTTCTGGAAGTTTTAGTAACTGAGACTACCGAAAAGGTGTGGATTTACTGTTGTTGCTGTTGTTTACTGTTTGCTGCGCTCCTTATTACACCAAAGTCAAAATTAAAAGAAACTAAACAAGTCTATTAGCTATGAGTTACAAGATTCCTATCTATTAGTTTTCTAATGTTTGATCTTGAGTCTTGGCTAGTTCTTCACGCAGACTCTGATTTGAATTTTGATGCTTGATAGCTGCAGGTGCTAGTTCATTCTTCTTCAGCTTTTTGGATCAAGACGGGTCATGCAAAGCTTGTGACTTCAGTCATGTCTTGATCAGTCCACATCTTTTCTCCGCTTCTACACTTTGGATTTACTTCTTTTCCTTTTTTCCTCTATTTTGGATTGAGACTTCTTTTGGTTATCTCGAATCCTGTGCCTCGAGGTAAAAACCTGCTCAGACACCCAAAACAAACGAACGAACAAAAATTTTCTACCCGAGTTTTCACTAGAAAATTTTCGTGAGTTATTGTAATAAAGCTCTATATTACTTCATTATTGAAAGCAATAAAAGGTCTGGAATGGTGTACCCTAGGAAAACAGAGATTAGGGAGTGGAGACCCTATTTCTAAGAAATAAAAATGAAGTCAACTAGGGAGTGGAGACCCTATATTGGAAAAGCGACTAGAGAGTGAAGACCCTATGTCTGAAATCATCAACTAGGGAGTGGGAACCCAATGTTGGAAAAGCAACTAGGGAGTGGAGACCATATGTCTAAAACAAGAACCAACTAGGAAGTGGAGTCCCTATGTTGGAAAAGCGACTAGGGAGTGGAGACCCTATGTCTAAAAATAAAATCATCAACTAGGGAGTACAGACCCTTTGTTGGAAAAATGACTAGGGAGTGGAGACCCTATGTCTAAAATAAAATCATTTAGGGAGTGAAGACCCTATGTTGGAAAAGCGATTAGGGAGTGGAGACTCTATGTCCAAAATAAAATCAACTAGGTAGTGAAGACCCTATGTTGGAAAAGAGACTAGGGAGTGGAGACCATATGTCTAAAAATCATCAACTAGGGAGTGGAGACCATATGTCTAAAAATTATCAACTAGGGAGTGGATACCCTATGTTGGAAAAGAGACTAGGGAATAGAGACCCTATGTCTAAAAATCATCAACTAGGGAGTGGAGATCCTATGTTGAAAAGCAGACTAGGGAGTGGAGACCATATGTCTAAAGTATCATCAACTAGGGAGTGGAGACCCTATGTTGGAAAATCATCAACTAGGGAGTGGAGACCCTATATCTAAAATATCATCAACTAGGGAGTGGAACCCCAATGTTGGAAAAGCATACTAGGGAGTGGAGACCCTATGTCCAAAAAGAATCATCAACTAGGGACTGGGGACCCTATGTTGGAAAAGCAGACTAGGGAGTGGAGACCCTATGTCTAAAATAATAATCAACTAGGGAGTGGAGACCCTATGATGGAAAAGCATACTAGGGAGTGGAGACCCTATGTCTGAAATAATCATCAACTAAGGAGTGGAGACCCCATGTTGGAAAAGCATACTAGGGAGTGGAGCCTATGTCTTAAACATCAACTAGGGAGTGAAGACCCTATGTTGGAAAAGCAAACTAGGGAGTGGAGACCCTATGTTGGAAAAGCAGACTAGGGGGTGGAGACCTTATGTCCAAAAATATCAACTAGGGAGTGAAGACCCTATGTTGGAAAAGCAAACTAGGGAATTGAGACCCTATACCCAAAAACATCAACTAGGGAGTGGAGACCCTATGTTGAAAAAGCAGACTAGGTAGTGGAGACCATATCTATTAAAGCATCAACTAGGGAGTGGAGACCCTATGCTGGAAAAGCAATTAGGGAGTGGAGACCCTATGTTGGAAAAGCAGACTAGGGAGTGGAGACCCTATGTTGGAAAATCATACCAGGGAGTGGAGACCCTATGTCTAAAAATCATCAACTAGGGAGTGGAGACTCTATGTGGGAAAACTAGACTAGGGAGTGGTGACCCTATGTTTAAAATAAAATCAACTAGGGAATACAGACCCTATGTTGGAAAATGCAAGTAGGGATTGGAGACCCTATACTACCATTATTTCGAACTTTTTTTTTCTTTTTTTTAAGACAATGAGCAAAATGCGGGAAAGAAATTGGAGAAAACTTCCCTTTTTGGGGTTGTTGGTGTTGTAGATCTATTTTAGTCTCTGCGCGGTTTCTTTTTGGTTGCAGCTGCTTCTTGCAAGGTTGCTTTGGATTACACCCGTTTCCTGTGGTTCAAACAAAGAACACTTTGTCAGTTTGAAACGGTGATTGGTTTTGCGGCCTTGAGTGATTCAGTCACTTGATCTCGGGATGTCTTCTTTGATGGTATTTTCAACTGCAATTGGTTGCTCCCTGAACACCGATTGCATTTCTGACCCTGGAGAACCTCTAGCTTTTCCAGACTTTTTCATGACGGTTAGTCACGTGGGACTTAACCTTTCAACTTTATTTTACCTTTATAGGCATTTGACTTTGATTTCCTTTCTTTTCAGGAGTTTTGATTTTGAAGCATCGGCCATCATGTCTAATCGAAGTCGACTCGATGCACCTACCGAGGCTAGGTGCCTTCTTGAATATTGGCTCATATCAGGAAAAAAAACCTGTCAACCAATCTTGCCATCATTTCTTTGTCTTAGTTTCATAACAGAATTAGACCGGAAGAGATTCAAAGAAAAGTAAATAATAAAATGGACAAATGAACTTAGGCGAGAGGTATCCCTTTCGTGGAAAGGTGAGAAGGAATTTATTGGTAAAAAAAAGCATCACACGTGTAACAATTATGATGACTCAGTAATCTATGTGGAGCAATGAAAACATGACAACTGGACGGAACTTTATGAAGAGGTACGAGACAAAGAGACACAGAATAGCATACCTACGGGGTAATCAGCTACGGGAATCTCAACCTAATTGATAAGATGAAAAGGCACGATTATAATGAATCCAGGCAAAATAAAGGGCAGATTCGAAGATCTTCAATTAATGAGTCAGACGTTACATAACCTTCACGCAATAGTTGCGGTTAATCATTGTAACGTTACATTTATACCATTATTAGTGTTTAATGCTCAATCACTGAAAAGGGTAGACGTTATATTAAGAAATTCTCTATATAAGGGAGTAAAATATAGCTTGTAAGGACACATTCGAATTACGACTGCAATACACTTATTTTTCATGCATCTTATTGCTTTCCATTTATGAGTTTACTTACAATTATTAGTTTATTATTTGGTTATCAGAAACCCATGTTCTTCTTAAAATAGCTTTGGTCAAGGAATCTAATTCTTTGGTTAAACAAATTGGTTCCGTTACCGGGAATCTGATAATCTTTGCTTACTTTCAAATAATATCCTCTAAATTATGTCGAACACCAACGACAATAACCAACGAAGAGATGGAACTCCATCACCTTCAAGAACCTCACCAGGCTCAAAGGAACATTCTCCAGAGAGGTCCAACAACAATCACAATGGTAACGATCAAACAGGAGAGCAAGATCAGGTGAAACAAATGATTGCAGAATATGTAAACCAAGCCTTACAAGAATTTGCGAGGGGGTTACCGGCTGCATCACCTACTCCACCTCCTAACAACACCATAACTGTGGAAAACCCTCAGTCCGGGTTAGCAAACTCAGGAAGTAGGGGTACTCCTTACAAATCCCTCGAAGCAAGACCAGGTATGTCCAATAACCCAGAGTTACAATCTTTATTACTAACCTTGCAGAAACCGGTTAAGAAACAAAACGATCGAATCGAACAAATTCCTGGAGTACCACCTGTTATCAAAGGCATCGAGGTTGATAGGTATTCTCAATAACCTTGGAAGCCAAGTGCAGCACCCCTGCTTATTCCCAAAAAATTCAAAATGCCTGATGTTCCCAAGTATGACGGGACGACTGACCCACGCGATCATGTGACTGCTTTTACCACCTGAGTGAAAGGCAACGACTTGACCAAACAAGAAATTGAGTCAGTCTTAGTCAAGAAGTTTGGAGAAACACTTACCAAAGGCGCGTTAACCTAGTATTCTCTTCTCTCTGAAAACGCTATTGATTCTTTTGTTGAGCTTGCAGGTTCTTTTATAAAAGCGCCTTCCGGTGCGCAAAAAGTCGAAAAAAGAATGGAGGACATATTTAAAATAAAACAAGGAGACACGGAGCTGCTTCGTGAATTTGTAGACAGGTTTCAACGAGAAAGAATGATGTTACCAAGGGTACCAGATAATTGGGCAGCCATGGCATTTACAAGCAATTTAAATGATAAAAGTTCAGAAGCCACGAGAAGACTCAAGGAAAGCCAAAGAGAATTTCCAGCTACGACATGGAACGATATCTATAACAGGTACAGTACCAAGTTACGTATTGAAAAAGACACCATTGCCCAATCAAGGGATGAAGATCGAACCAGTTCCAGACGCTCTGAACCAGAGAGGAGAGTAGGTAAGAACAGGTACGACCCTTATATGAGACCTTCGGGATGAGAAACGCGTCCCAAGTTCAAAAATGCTCGGTCAGAATATAGACCGTCCGGTAGAGATACAGGCTCATCCTCGTCAAGATCTCGAAAGGATCGGGATGAACGAAACAGAGGTAACACAAGAATTGGAGACCACAACTTCAATGTAAGTACTTCTGAACTAATTACAGTACTGAGAAATATGGGCGATAAGGTTCAATGGCCCAAAGAAATGAGGTCGAACCCAAATAAAAGGAATCTAGACTTCTGGTGTGAATTCCATAATGACCATGGGCACAGAACGTCAGATTGCAGATTTTTGCAAGGTGATGTAGAACAATTATTAAAACAGGGCTACCTAACAGAATTGTATAGTGAAATAGGAAAGCAGGCGTATATGAAGAACAGGCAGGAGCCCCCAAAACCTCCATCTCCAAAACGAACAGTCAACGTGATATACGGAGGCGAGGAGGTAAATGGAGTAGTCTGCAAAAGAACCACAAAGTTCATAATTACACACGGGAAGCGGATTCGTGACGATTTGGAAGCAGATAACATATCATTCGACGATATAGATATCAACGGATTAATGCTTCCACACAACGACGCACTGGTAATATCCTTACTTATACATGACACTAATGTATAAAGAGTGTTAATTGATCCAGGTAGCTCAGTTAACATTATCCTATCAAGAGTTGTGGAAGAAATGTTAACGGAGGATCAAGTAATCCCAAAAGCACGAGCCTTATCTGGTTTTGAAAACTTTACCGTCATAACAAAAGGGGAAATTGAACTTAGCACTTATGCAGAGGGAGTAATCAAAAATACTCGGTTCCAAGTCATTGATACTCAAATGGCCTACAACTTAATCATGGGGAGTATCCAATGATACACGACATGAAGGCAGTATCATCTACCTTGCATCAGGTAATTAAATTCCCTTCTGAATGGGGAATTCAACAGATTCGAGGTGATCAACAAACCTCGAGGAATATAAATTCCGTGGGATACTATACCAATAAAGAAGAAACGGAAGAATCAAAAGGTAAGGAAAAAACTGATGCTCAAACAAGTACGGAAGAAACTATCGCTCGAACAGGTACGGAAGAAATTATTGCCCAAACAGGTATGGAAGGAATTATTATTCAAACAGGAACAAATAGTCACGAGAAGGTGAACCAAGTCACCACGGAAGATGTATTAAACCATACAGACGTGGACTCCAGACCTGATGTCATTCAGGAACCAGAAGAAGACGGGCACATTAAAATAACCACGGAAGAGCTCGAAGCTATTCCATTGTTCGAACAGAAGCCTGAGCAAAAAGTTCACATAGGCACGAGGCTAAGCCCCAGCCGAAGAGGTAAGCTAATTGATTTTAAAAAAAACTAACGCAGATTACTTTGCGTGGTCCCATTCAGACATGACAGGTATCCCGCCAGAAGTGATGACTCATAAACTAAATGAAGATCCATCCTTCGTGTCTGTCAAGCAAAAGAAAAGAAAACAGGGACCATTCAAGAACCAAGTGATCGACAAAGAGGGGGACTTATTGCTACAAAGTCATGCCTTTTGGCCTGAAAAATGCTGGAGCCACGTATCAAAGGCTAGTGACTATTGTTCCAAGAACACCTAGGAAAAATAATGGAAGTATACATCGACGACATGCTGGTAAAATCAACACAAGCGGAAGATCATTTTCAGCATTTTTCAATTACCTTCGAAATTTGATGCAGGTATAATATGAAATTGAATCCAGAAAAATGTGCCTTTGGCGTAGAATCATGTAAGTTTTTGGGTTTCCTTGTGTCAAATAGAGGAATAGAAGTAAATCCTGCTCAAAGTAAAGCTATCGAGGAAATACCCAACATACTTACGAACAAAAAGGAAGTTCAAAGACTAACGAGCAGAATTGCATCCTTAGGAAGATTTATTTCCAAGTCTTCAGAGAAGAGTTTTAAATTCTTTACAGTTCTTAAAAAGCAGAATCAGTTCGAATGGACTGAGGAATGTCAACAGGCTCTCAAGGATCTGTAGGCCTATCTATCAAAACCCACGCTGCTATCAAAGCCAAAAGAGGGGGAAAGGTTGTATGTCTATCTTGCCATAGCAGAAATTATCGTAAGTGCAGTACTGGTAAGGGAAGACAAAGGTAAACAATCTCCAATTTAATATGTAAGCAAAATTTTATTAGATGCTGCAACTAGATACCCACATCTAGAAAAATTAGCCTTATATTTAATCATGGCAGCTAGAAAGTTAAGACCATATTTTCAATGTCATCCAGTCACTGTTGTGACCTCATATCCATTGAGAAATATTCTACATAAACATGAATTATCGGGAAGGTTAGATAAATGGGCTATAGAATTAAGCGAGCATGACATGATATATCATCCAAGGACTGCAATAAAGTCTCAAATTCTAGCTGATTTCATCGATGATTTTAATAATAACATTGTCCCTGAAGTAGAAAAAGAGTTACAACTCTTTAACGGGGCTAATCCAGGTATTTGGACCTTATTTACTTATAGCTCTTCTAATGTAAAAGGAGTCGGCTTAGGCATAGTCTTAATATCACATAAGGGTGAAAAGACACGACAAGCTATTAAATGTTATCTTATAACTAACAATGAAGCGGAGTATGAAGTTGTCATTGCAGGACTTGAACTGGCACGAGAACTCTCAATCGAGCAGATCGTGATCAAAAGAGACTCCCAACTGGCAGTGAACCAGATACAGGGGACTTATATTGCTAGGGAGACTCGGATGCAACAATGCCTGGAAAAGGCACGAGATCTCTTAAGGCAATTCAAATCATGGAAGGTTATGCAAATACCTAGGGAGGAAAATGTAGAAGCGGATGCATTAGCTAACCTCGCGGCAATTACAGAAGTGACAAATAAAGACAATGCAGTTGTTGTTCACTTGTTTCATTCAGCAATTGACCAGGACAAAAATGAGGTAACATTTAACAATTTAACCTAGGATTGGAGAAACGAAATTTTAATTTTTTGCAAAATGGTACCATACCTGAAGATAAAAAGCAGCTCAAGCTCTTCGCCGAAAAGCTGCACGGTACTGCCTCATTCACAATTCTTTATACCGTAAGATGTTCGGAGGTCCCTTAGAAAAATGCCTAGGACCCAATCAAACAGAGTTCGTGATGAGAGAAGTCCATGAAGGACACTGTGGAAATCATGCAGGAGCGAGATCCTTAGTCAAAACCCTAATCAGAGCAGGGTACTATTGGCCCATAATGGAAGAAGAGACCAAGATTTTCGTAACTAAATGCGACAAATGCCAAATTTTTCCAAAAAACATGCATCGACCAACAGAGCTATTGCACCCAGTGATATCTCCATGGCCGTTCATGAAATGGGGCATGGACATAATGGGACCCCATACCGCATCTAAAGGAAAGGTACGGTTCTTACTTGTGTTAACTGATTATTTCACGAAATGGGTGGAAGCAGAAGCTTTTAAACAGGTGCGAGAGAAAGAAGTGAAAAGCTTTATATGGAGAAACATAATATGCCGCTTTGGATAAGGAGATCGTATGTGACAATGGCCCGCAATTCATAGGCTCGCAGATCACAGAGTTCTTCGAAAGCTGGAAAATCAAATGAATCACTTCGTCACCATATCACCCTGTGGTTAATGGGAAATCTGAATCAACTAACAAAGTCATCATCAACAACCTGAAGAAACGGTTGGAGAAAGCCAAGGGAAATTGACCTGATGAGCTACCGGCAGTATTATGGGCTTACAGAACAACTCAAAAAATAGCCACGGGAGAAACTCCTTTCGCACTTGTTTACGGTGAAGAAGCGTTGATACCGGTGGAGATCGGCGAACCAAGAACAAGGTTTAGAACAACCACGGAGGAAGCGAACAACGACGAGTTAAGAACCAATCTGTACTTGCTCGAGCAAAAAAGAGAAGCTGCACTAATACGAATGGCAGCTCAAAAACAAATCATAGAACGATATTACAATAGAAAAGCTCATCTCAGATATTTCAAAATTGGGGACTTCGTTCTTAAGAAAGTCTTTCAATCAACTAAAGAAGCTGGTGTAGGAAAGCTAAATCCAAATTGGGAAGGACCCTACAAAGTCCATGGCATTGCTGGGAAAGGTTCTTATGAGCTGGAGGCTATGGACGACAGGATCTTACCAACCAGTTGGAATGTCGTTCATTTAAAGAAGTATTACTCTAAGTAAAAGGAATACCCCCGGTCAGGTATCATTACCTTCGATTTTATATTTGTACAGTTAAAATTTTACTAACCGTTTTAGATAATAGGCAAAAAAGCTAACCCATCACCAAATGATGATATTAGACCTGCAAAGATGCGAGGAAGTAACTGAATTCCCGGTCTAGGGTTACAACTTTCTGATGGACGTTTTAAAGGGTTAAGCAGTCATCATCTAAAAATTATATTCCTTCGAGTCCCGTAGGTTTTTCCTTTTCAGGAAAAGGACCACAAAGAAGGAATAGTCAAGTGCTCGAGATTTCATTCTTCAAAGCTCAAACACTTGGGGGACTATACAGTATGGAAGGCAAAGACGAAGCAAAGAAGACTATCAAAAAATCAACGCTCGAGCCTGAAGATCCATCTACCCAACAAGTCAAGTGATACGAGCAAAATCAAAAGAGCCAAAGACTCAACACACAAAGCCTGATTCAAAAAACCTTCGAGAACATATTCGTAAACGAATGCTCAGGTTAAAGGCAGAATATTAGTTACGGGTAGAAATGCATATCTTTGTACTTATTCAAAAAACTGTTGTAACAGAAAACAGTTACGGGTAAAAGATCAATATCCTTGTACTTGTTCAAAACTATTATAATTAAAAACAGTTACAAACGAAATATCATTATCCTTGTACATATTCAAAACTGTTATGAATGAAAACAATTACGGATGATAAAGCATTGCCCTTGTATACACTTGTAAACTGTTATCAATAAAAACAATTATGGGTAAAAATTCATACCCTTACTCAAAACTGTTGAAAACAAAAACAGTTATTCCCTTGTATTGGCTCGAAAAAACTGTTACAAAAGAAAAACAGTTATGAAATACAAGTTTGTATCAAATCTGTTAAAAGAAAACAGTTGCAACATGAGTTTTGGACGATACGCAAACACATGTGAAATGTTACGAAAGTTCAACGCAAAAACTTTCTTTAAAACATTGTTAAAAAGAAACATGTGAAAAATTTCTATATCTCTATTGCATATTTACACCATTATGAAGTTGAGACGTCTTCTTCATTAAGTGTCGATCAAAAAGGGCCCTATTTTATAAACCTTACCTATTATGAAAAGGTACGAGTCTAAGCATTTTATAAATGCAAAACTCAGAGGTAAAACTAAAACCTCAAAAATAAAGCATGCAAAGAGACTTAAAGAGTGAAACAAAAACTCATAAGAAATTGAAGTCATACTTGCATTGATATATTAACGGCAAAATAAACTAAGTATTAAACTTAGTCTAAGCCGTATTAAATTTTTACATTAGGTGCCCCTAAGTTGTCAGTTGGGGACTTAAAGGATCCAAACTTACCCCCGATAGGACTGGGGGTAACCACCAATTGATACAAAGAAGAAAAAAAAAGGAGAACCAAGATCTTAAACTTCATCAGATGGCGGGTTGGCTTCACTGGAAGGAGGAGCAACGTGTGATGAAGAGACATGAGCAGCAGGAACCTCACCTTCAGGTGAAGAGAGATTTTGACCTTGTTGAGATTTCTCAATGGTCTCCTTAGTTTTTGCAATTTCGTCTTTCAAGTCAAAATCCCTCTTGGCTCATTTCCGTCAATGTGTCAAGACGAGAGTTCATATAAGCCCAACTAACATCGACGGCTGCCTTGTCTTCAAGAGATTCATAATATTTCTCCCACAACTCAACTTCAGCTCTTAATTCATCCCTCTCAGCCACGGCAACATCATGAGAGGCCTTAAAGGAGCGAAAGAGCTTTCCAGGAATTGAATTTTCTCCAAAGATTTGCGGAGATTCTCCTGGGTTTGAGTGAGTGATTGAACAAGTTTTAACGAATACTCCTCATTCTGGCCCAATAAGGCCTTCAGGCTCCTGATCTCTTCAAAGGCATGGGACAGCTATTCCGCGAATGAGGACTCTAGGACGTTCTTGTCCCTGCCTGCATGGTCTGAAGATGCCTTCTCAACGGCCAACTCTACTGTCATAACCCTCACTTGCTGCTCCAAGGTACGCTTCTCTTCTTCCACTTCCTTCATTTGGAGTTGTAAGCTTTCATACTGCGCTTTCTAATTATCTGCATCAACACGACATTCCCTTGCTTCCTGCTCCGTAGTAGAAACCCTCTTCATTAACTTCGTGCATATAAGATTGATTTACAAAAGGATACAAATTAGACATCTAGTATATTTTTACTAGGCCCTACTGGCTTAGATGAAAATTAGCCTATACGACTTTGAGGATAATTTTTCTTTGTTTTTTTGAACATGACATAAAGATGTTGACCTTCCATTATTTCTAGGATTCGTGGAAATAAGGTTTTGACTAGAAAATTATAAAATCCCAGGCCAGTCGAGTCTATCCTATTCCCATATATCAACTCTTTCACGCAACTCCTAAACATCATATCATGTTGCAACATATTGATTAATGATCCCACTACCTTCCTACTACATTACTGACCAAAAAAAATTAGGACACCTAAATTAAATAGATTAAATCAAACTTAGTCAATAACAAAGACATGATTTCTTGAACCTTCTTAGTTCAGTCCCTCAATAAATGAGTACTAAGAATATTGGATAATTTTGTCTATGGCCTAAACATACGTCCCGCATTATTTGGTGCAGCGCCATATATATATATATATCTGAATTTTCTAAATTTGTCACCTAAATATTGGAAAGTTAGTGTAAAGTCAAGGTGATTATATTAATGCTCGGCGTGTAAATTAAAAAGATTTGACTAACAAACATATATAGAATCCAGGAATCTACTTTATATTAGTAATTTTCCTTCCTCCTCGATCGATACCAATATGTCTAAAGGAAAAAAAAACAAATGGGATTATACATAAATAGTAGTAAGTAGTAGGATCTTTTATCACTTTTCCCTTGCTGCAGAAAAGAATTTCTAAATTAATTAAGACTACTGTACTAGATTCTTTTTTAGCTGAGTCCAGCCAATTCAATTTAAATAGAATATGAAAGGATCGGAATTAAATGCAAAAGGGCCTTTGATCTTTTTGGATCAAATAGCAACATATGTGCTTATCAATTTCTTTTTATATTCTTTTACTCCCAAAAAAAATAAATTACAAGCATCTCAACTTAATTTGGTAAAACCATTTATGTTAATTATCTTAACCAAATGCAGGTTAAATTAGGAAACATATTTTAATTGGAATTTAAAGATTGTGGGGGAACCAAATATTTCTTGCTTTTGCATCTAGATATTTCTCTTTTCTTTAAATTAAATTAAATATAATATGCACTTTACGGTAGTTCTGACTTCTCATTGTATTTGTAGGGGATATATATCTAGAGATGTTTTTGCTTTTTCGCATAGTGTAAAATGCAAGTGGCCACCTTTCAAACCTTTTCTAATAAAACCCCGCGTGAGAGTTTCTATTTTGAATTTGAATTGAGATGTTTGTTCTGTGAGGTAGCGTGTTTATGGTTCGTTTTGGATCGATTTTATCCTAAAAAGAAACCAAACTAAGTAAGTCGATTTTTAAATTTTAGTTACAAATCAAACCAATTAAATCGGTTTTTTCTCGATTCGGTTTATGTGGGTTATTTGTTGGTTTTTTCTTAAATATAACACATACACTACCAAACACATATTCCAGCGACCACATTTCAACGTGGCACTATCAAATCAATTGCCCTTTGAGAAATCTATTATTTACTAAAATATATAGATGATAATTGAATCAAATAGTGATGAATAATTTAAGGACTCACTTAAAAATATTTTTTTTAACATGAAATGGATTCTTACACTTAACAAAAGAAAACTATCAATCAAACTAGAATATAATGGTAAAGAACTGTAGTAAAAGTGCAAACGATTAACATTCACCACAAAAATTTTGAAACTTTGTATAAAAAATATACATATATATAGATGTAATAATAAATTTGAAATAGCTATTCCTATAGTCGATTTGGTTCGGTTATTTTTTATTAAACCAAAACCAAACTAAATTTGATCGACTTTTAAAATTCGAAACCTAAACTAAACCAAAAAGTATCGGTTCTTTTGGTCGATTTGGTTTGATTTTGGATTTGGTTCGGTGGTTTTTATAAACACCCTGCTGTGAGGGCAATGAAAGTGTATTGTCTGTCGTTGTTTTGTCCAACTATTTTTTGGGATACTTTCAGTCTTTCAGACTATTCAAGAACTGTTTTGTCATAGTTTGGGAAGTAAAAGGAAGGGTAACAAGGAATTGGAGTTATAACAAGAAGGTAAAACAGATTCGAGTTACTCATGTGGATTATGTCCAGTAATAAATAAATAAACATATTTAACTTGTTATATACGTATAATATACTATTTTCTCCGGGTCACAATAAGTGACCAATTTCTTTTTTCATTTTGGTTCAAAATAAGTGTCTAGTTATGTAATAAGGAAAGAATTTAATTTGTTTTTATAAAATACTCCCTCCGGTTCACAATAAGTGATCAGTTTGCTTTTAACACGCTCATTAAAAAAATACTAAATTTTATACAAAAATACGTATTATGACTAAACTACCCCTAATTAACTATTTAATGTGAGGAGTAAAAAAAATTTCTAGGGATATGTACATAAGAGTTATTTTGTAAAAATAAATTGAATTATTTCTTGATTATATAAATTGACTTTTTTTTTTAACCAAAATAAAAAATTAAACTGGTCACTTATTGTGAACCGAAAAAAATAATATATTATACCTATTTTTTGAAACGGCCTGAGTCCCTATGTTACAATTAATTGAGACAAAAAAGCAAAACTCTTACCGGCTTTTCTATCTAAAAGGAGTCAAATTAGACTGAGTTAAACATTGAATTATTCGAATGATGTTTCCTTGACTCGGGTATATATTTTTAAAACTTTTATGTAACTTTGGGAAAAGGGAGAAGGGGGTGGGGGCAAAGAACTAAGCTAGTGTTTGGCCATAAATTTTTAAATTTATTTTGGGTGAAGTTTGATTTGAATATGAAAATGTTTTTGGACATAAGTTTTCAAAATATATTTTTCAAATTTATTTTGAAAAAATATGTGTATTATTGAGCTGGTTTTAGGATTTGAGACTTAAGATTTTGCTAAAATATAAGCAAAATTTATGACCAACGTGTATTTGCCAAATAAAACACAAATTTATTTTCACAAATTCTATGATCAAACTATACTACGTTTACACCTAAAACTTCCGCCATACCATTATGAGACAGTTTTCTGTGTGCGATATGAGTAGTATTTATGGATGTGTGCGATTACTTGATTAGGTTTCGCCCAGTTTTCTGTAACACACTGCTCCCTCCGATATATAAATAAGTGATTTTTTGACTTTTTTTTATAGTTCAAAATAAGTGATTTTTTCATATTTCGTGAATGAATTAGTTATTCTTTTTCTATATTGCCTTTTGAGTAAATAATGTCGGAATATGTATTAGGAGTATTTATGTGGGATAGTAAAGATTAATATGGTTAATTTCATTGTTAATTAATGCTAAAAGATAAATTTCTTAATATGTATTAAAACAGATAAAAAATTACTTATTTTGGACCGAAAGGAGTAACTTAAAGAATCTACAAAAAATATCACGGTCATGTTACAATTACATCAATGAATACGGAAGCATGTTAAACCACACCAAGTTACTCCAAGTGAAATTAATTTCTATTTGGTCGATCCAATGTGGGAATATTGCACATATCTAGAATAAAGGAGAAAATAAAGTGTTTGCTATGTCCTCTTCTTTTATTTTTTTACCCCTCGCTTGATACCAAATCATAATCTTTTCTATCCATATCCTTAGTATGCAGCCACAGAAGGCACGGGAGCAATATTGGAATCATAACGGACATACAAACAGGTAAGAAAGTGAAAAAGGTTACCTTCACGTAAAATGTCACCTTTTTTGCTTACGGAATACGAACTTTAAGCTCAGTCTGGAGAAAGGTAAATCCATTTGTGCTTTCTTTAAGTGAAAAATTGGAAATACAGAAAAATCCGGGAAAAGAAAACCCACCAAATGCATCGTAATAAAAGGAACAAATAATTGATACAGAAATAAATGCAATAATGAAACTCATTTTCCACTCAAAATGTACACAACATGGCACATAATCTTCTCAAGACGAACAGAAATAAGAGGTAAACTCATACCCTACTACTTTTATTTATTAGTTTGCTACTAAGTTTCATATAAAAGTTCAAGATATTCATATACTTTAATTAAACAGCTTCAAGAATTACACTGATGCTTGCGTAGCCTTGACAGGAACGACCTTAGAAGCTTCTTGATTTCTCATATCGGAGCTAACCACCGCTTGCGGCGGCGGCATTGCTTGGTACTGAGGTTGTTGTGGTGGTGGAGCCATGACGCCACCTTGTGGAGGATAGTACATCTGTCTCCCTACTCCGCCGTCGTACGCCATCTGCGTGTATCCCCCTGCATCTGCTACTCCAACTCCCATTGTAGTTGCTGGTCTCACCATCCCATATCCTTCCGAATATCCAGCCCCTTTTGGTCCTCCCTGCGGTGGCAGAGTTGCTGGTACTGTCGGCACCGCTTGTGGTACACTGGGCATTACATTGTAAACGGGTTGATGATCCCTATAAGGCTCCTGCTGTGGCATCCTCTGAACGGCGTAGTAACCTTGACCCGGCGGTCCAGCCATTGGCCTCACAAATTGCGGGTGCTGGTGCTGGTGCGGGTGATATGCTCCGGCGGGTGCTTGAATCATGTAAACCGGCTGTTCCGTACCGAGACTGCTCGCAGGATGTACCCCTCCAGGGACTTGCTTTTCCTGCCAATATCCTACCTGTGCAGGTACTGTTCCTGGCATGGTTGCTGCAGGAGCTATTTTCTCCGGTACCTTTTGAACATAATAGTCATGACCTCCGGCGAACGCTGCTGCCAGATTATCGTCGCTTTTCCGACGATACATATTTTGTTGCTCTTCTAGATGTAACCTCTGCAGATCCTGAATGTGTTTCTGGATCGGATCAGTCCCGATCATCCTATCATCCACAACATGAACCGGAATCTCCGGTTCCTTAACAACTTGCTCAACGTTCGGATCTCTTAGTTTGACATGTGGAGGTACCATTCCCTTCTCGGAACCAAACAGAAAATCCGCGCTTCCAGCCGGCGACGCAACAGCTCCCGCCGCCGGAGACGCATGAATCGGGCCGGAATTCAACGCATCAACAAACCTATCCTTCTCTGATTTCGAATCCTCAGAACCAAAACTCCGACTCTGAGGCACTCCACTTCCGACGCTCGACGGCGGATTCGCCGGAAATAGAAACAACCTCAATCTAGCTGGTTTAGGCGAAGCTCTATAAAGACGATCATACTCATGCATCATGTGTTCGAGATCATCATCATTAGTAACCGAAATCAAGGCATCAAGGTCCTCGCCTGGAAGCTGATACTTAAACGACACAGTATCAGAATCACAAATAGCAGCAAGCTTAGAAATAATCAGAGGAAACTTAGTATTCCGATCAACGGAGAGTATTTTGGTTTCGCCGCCGATGTAAGCAAGCTGATTATCATGAGGCCTAGGGTGAATTTTACCGCCATAGCTGCACATGAATTTGACCTTATAATTAGGGATTTGATTTGGATCTTCCCATGAGGCAGTGTTATCGAAATCAATTTCACGGGAACGGGGAGAGGAATCGCCGGATTCAGGGTAAGAGGTGTAGGAGTAGTTCTCCATCGGCGCAATTTAGCGGGGAGAGAGGGAGAATTTTTTTGGGGGAGTGGGTTTTGGAGTTGGCAATAACTGAGAGCAACTGTTTTTGGGGGGGTTATGATAAGTGAATCAGTCCATTTGATTTGAGACTGAAAATGGAGGAGGCGTTGATGAAGATTGGGGATTTTAACTTGCCTTAGCAGAGGGTTTTTTATTCTCACCCGTGACTTTATAGAAAGTCTGTGCAACTTGGTGCATTGAGTAGAAATTTACGCCAATTAACATCAACTCATTTTATTTGTATAGTCAATAAGCACGTATTATGGAAAATATGTTATAATTTCATAGTGTATATCAGTTGCTTTGACTCATTCAGTCTCAGTAACACATTTTTTATTAACAACAGATTAAGTGGGCGTTTGGACATAAGAATTGTAAAATTCTAAAAGAGAATGGGAAAAAAAAATCAAGTGAAAATAATATTTGAAAATTAGAGTTGTGTTTGGACATGAATATTGTATTGGGTTGTTTTTTAAGTTTTGTGAGTGATTTGAGTGAAAAATGTTGAGAAATAGTTTTTTGGAGTTTTTCAGATTTTCGAAAAATTTCAAAATTAGTTTTCAAGTGAAAATTGAAAATTTTATGACCAAACATTGATTTCGAAAAAAAAATGAATTGTTTTTGTCCAAACGGGCTCTAAGTAAGCCTCTCAATAGTATTATGTCAAAATTGAAATAGAAAAGAATATTTGAAGTTAGTTAGGACCAATTTGTTCATAATCTTTTCTCTTTTCTTTTTCTAAACTCATCTTCAAATTATTATTTTGCTATAAGTTTTACTAAATTTTTGAAGATGAGTTTCAAATTTAAAAAAAAAGTGGGTTTCGAGTAAATAATGTTTTCCTTTCACAAAATTGCAATATTTTTTAAAATGAAATACATGTTCAAATATAATTTTTAATTTTTAAATATTTTTTTTATTCTAACTTTAAAAATTATTATTATTTCAAATTTTACATTTTTGTGTTCAAACGCCTACTTAGAAGTTAGAAGGGAGTATTCACAACTTAAAAGGATATAAATTCATTATGCTGTTAAGTTTTTAGCTTTCATGTAATGTTTTCATCTAAAAAACATTTTTCACCTAGTATTTTATTTCATTATGTAATTTACTTAATTTCTCCTTGTGAATATGAGTAGAAAATTTTGATTTAATCATAAACTTTAGTCCGTCTAACTTCTTACTATAATAGTGAAACAGTCGATTATAATTTACCTTATCTACATACAAAACAACCTTGAAGTAGGTACGTTACCTTTTGATTTGGATTTTCTGGATTACAGTTTATCTTTGATATTTGATACGACCAATGTTTCAAACTTTCTAGGTCAATGCTTGAGTACAATTTTTGGAATATATATTGGAAAAAATTAGGAATAGATCGATTTACAACTGCTAATTAAAAGTTAATCATAATTTTAAAAATAATTAAAATTTAGTTGTTTTTTCATGTAAAAATAAAAGATGAGCAAATATACTCTTAAAATCCGGAAAAATTCCAGCATAATACGCGAGAGTTCGAATTTTTCACATATGAGATTACAACATAATGCGTTGGAGTTTCATAGTGTGTTAAGAGTTATATGCTGGAAGTTTATACGCAGGAGCTCCATAATCCAGCATAATATGTTGGAACTTTCTGTGCTTCAGCTAGGGGTATTTTTGTTCAAATTTTATCTCTACATAAAATAATATAACTATTTTTCAATGACTTTGCAAATACTGAATTTTTGTTATTGTAATTATCAGTCCAAAAATAAGCTAGCTCATACTCTTTCACTTATATATTAGCCCTGGAGGCATGGACTAACTTTTTGGCCCTAACTCAATATATGTAAGGGTCATTTGAAAGGATGTATGGGAAAAAATAATGTATGTATTGACTTTGATATTATTATTAATTATTCATTTGGTAGACTTTTTCAACTTAACTTATGTATAAATAATACAAATATTTTATGTATAATTAGTACATAAAAGAGCATGGTAGAGAGTTAAAGACATAAGCACAATTAAAGACAAAATTGCCACCCTCAAAGTTAGAAAATATGGAGAGTATTTTTGTAAGCAAATATTTAAAAAAAAATTATATAATGTATATCATTTTTAATACACCACAACAAACAGTCATAAGACATAATCTCCGCATAACCAATATCGACATAACTAATCATTGCATAATAATCCCACATTACTAATACAATACTATTCTTATATACCCTATCAAAAGAGCCCATAGTGTCTTTAAACTTATGTAATGCGAATGCAGTGCTCCTCCTAGATATGTGTAGATGTGCCTAGTTTCATCTGAATTTGGTCCAATCATCATCAGAGACTATAAATAGCTTTAGCAAAAGTGGGACTATATGACATAATGTTATTTGGTACTACAAGAATCAAAATTCAATTTGATATGTACGTTGGGAGTGCCAAACGAATGAGATTGAATAATTTGGTGGTTTCTCTTTTGCTGTATTAATCACCTTTTATGAATATGGGGAAAAAATTGCATCCAAGGGTGATGTGTTTTAAATCACAACAGATAAAAAAAAATAGTATGCAGTCTTTCTTATCTGCTTAAGTTTTAGAAGATTTGTTGGAGGCTACTCTATTCAAACGCTAAGTTACACCTATAAAAGGGGTATTTATTCTCTTTGAGAGATCTCAAAAATTGAGATAATCCCGAAATTTTATAAATTCATTGAATATTCACAAAGAGATTAAAGACATCAAATATTGTCTTTCTCAAAGATGCTGAAGCGATCAAAAGACCTTTTTTCTATTCTTGGAGAACAAATTAAATACATCCAAAGAAAATCCACATTATCCTACATTCGAGAAATATGTTGTTTAACTCCTCAAACCATGAAGAACAATTTGGGAATGAGAATTAAGGGAACACACAAAATTGTACTTAATAATATTCATCAATTGATTAAGTAAATAATTTTTTGTGTGATTGCACTTTATGTTTTCTACTAGAAAAATTTATTTTGCAAACATCACCTATAGAACCAAATTGAATACGATTTTTCTACCAAACTAAGTTGAAAAAGTTGCAGGAAGAGGAGAGGAAAAGCAAGTCACCAAATTCATGGACAAGTGACAACATAGTAGTACGAGATCCAACTTGGGATTTTGACTAATAAAAGTTGTCTGTTACTGGGAATGTGTAAGCAAAGTAAAATTTTAAAAGCTAAACATCCAAATAGGCAATGCCAAATGGAAGCAGCAGCTTGAAATAGATTATGTCAAACCTAAATTGCTGAAGTTGAATAGAGCACCTGGCACATGGTCGTTCGATATCTTGTTCTACAGGAAAATGACCTCTGATATAGATGTGAAATTGACATTAAATCAAAGGAATTAACTATTTACTTTTACTATTATTATTTTCCACCTTTCCCTAATACTTTGCTAGATCACGAAGTCTCTGAATATTTTATATTTATGTGACTGCAACTTGGAAATCCTATCATGCCATGCCATGCCATGATTGTTATCGGCAAAAGTTTTGACTATACTTTATTTATTAGACAATTAAATAAATAAGAATACATAATTATAATCTCAGTTATTTAATTATGCATACCCTGATCTCTTTGTTCGTTATGACAAAAACAAATACTACTATAATTCCGATTTATATTTGCACATAATGCAAGAACTCATCTCCTATCCTACCCTTCTTTCTTTGAAAAGTAACAATTTTCTTGTGGGAGGGATCGAATTCTCATCTTCTCAAGGATGAAAGTAGTGAAATTTTAAGAAATCACTAGCGTTTAGTGGCTATTAATTTTCTATAGCTATTATTTAGTTGTTACGTGACTGTAGTAGCGGAATTCCCCTGAAAAATAAGGATGTCCAACTGTTTAATAGCGGAAAGAGGATCAATTAGCGTGTATCACTTCTAAATTAACTCAACAAAATCAATTCTACATAAATTTGTTGCTACTGTGTTGTATTCTATGTATTCGCGCGAGTGTATTTATAAATACAATGAGGTAATCCACCTAAAAACACGGATTTATGTGGTTTTAATTTGTATTCACGCAACTGTATTTTGTAAATACAATGAGGTACAACAACAACAACAACCCAGTATAATCCCACAAGTGGGGTCTGGGGAGGGTAATGTGTACACAAATCTTGCCCCTACCCTAGGGTAGAGAGGATGTTTCCAATAGACCCTCGACATCCCTTCCATCCAAGAACTCCCACCTTGCTCTTGGGGTGACTCGAACTCACAACCTATTGGTTTGAAGTAGATGATGCTTACCATCATAGCAACCCACCTAAAAACAAGAATTGCAACTATTTAATTTTGTGTTTCATGTATTCGCGTAAATGTATTTGTAAATACATTGAGGTAATCTGCCTAAAAATAGTGATTACATGTGTTTAATATGGAAAGCGCAATATTGAATTGTATTCAATTTTACTATATTGAATTCAGTTGTATTCAAGTAACAAAAATCCAGAAATAGGGTGTACATCCATTCTATTCAATTCGATTGTATACTTGTATTCAATTCACAAATATTCATCAATCACTATTATATGTTGTATTCAATTCGATTGTATTCAAACAAGAAAAATAACAAAATCTCTATTGTATTAAAAAAATACAGTCATTCGGAATACATAAATACATGCAAAAAAATAATGTATTTGTATTATTGTATGTGACTATATAACAAAGAAAAGAAGAAAGTTCGTCAGAGATGGTGTTTTCCAGCCAAGCAAAATACTATATGCATTGTATTAAAATTAAAAATGGAGACGAACAAAAATCTAGCCCTCAAATCTTCCCTGGCGTAGCCATAGCCAAATTTGTTCGCCAATAAATAAATAAATAAATAATGAACATTTGGCCTAATGGCTTGCACTAAAATATTTTTATTGACTAAGTAAGCGTGCTGTAATTAATAACATACCTAGCTTACAACATTTTAGTTTGAATATTCCCATGACGAAGCAAAAACATATTGCAGCAACATGTGCTCCTTACCGTCCAAATATCTCGATCCAAAACCACCACTCTTCCACGGCCATCTACTTCTCCGAGTCACCGGTAGGTATAAAATAAATATATATAGCTATAAATAATAATATTTTAAAATTGTTTTAGTTTATAATAAATAGGGGGTAAATTTACTTATAGGAGGTAAAATTTCCATGAAAGTATAGGTCAGTTATTTTGAAATTTATGGCGGAAAGGCTTTTATGCTCATTTTGATTCGATGAAATGGAATGTCAACATTCAACATTTCATTTTCTTCTCACGTTCATCTTCATTAGAATCGTGATTCAAAAATTGAGTTATTTCTCTGTTAAGTGTTAAATAAAGTTGAGGCGGCAATTTATAAAATTAACCTTTTAACTTTTAGGCTTAAGAAAAGAACTTCGAAATACCATCGAGCAGCAATAACGTACAATGCTCATAGCCGATATTATACAGTTTCCAACTGCTCATTGCAATTTCATTCACAAGCATGGGTTTCCTATCTTTATTAGTGGAAGAATATTTATCATTTGGTTGACTTAGGAGTTTGGACTTTAACATGTTTCTCTTCTCTTAATAAGTAAGTATTTTGGGTAGTGCGCACATGAACGAGGAAGAAAAGGAAAGGACCTATGGTCAAAGCAAAAGAGATTAATTATTGGGATTGGAGACGAATATTGTAGTGTTCTAACAGCGTCAGATCAAAAAAGAATTTGATGGGCGAAATTCGCTGACAAAAAAAAAAAAGAACTTTTTGAATTCCGATGTCTAGCATTTCATCTATAGAAAAATATTGAAGAGGAAAAATACTTCGAAGATGAATTTGTTCCCATTTCAAATGTAATTATATTAAATTTACTTTAAGGTTCTTATCGTTAAATTTATTTTACTATTAAAATTATGAATTCAAATACAACACAATAATTTTAATAACTAATAGTAATTACGCTTGCAATTGATTTGGTTGGAATTACAATAAGTTACAAATCCAATATCTATATTTTACCATTTAAAAAGAAAACTTAGGTCAACGGCATAAACTAATTGGAGGTCATTTTTGAGTTACACATCCTTGGAGTTGGGACTTGGTGGAGAGTTGCTTCGACAACTTGGTCGCCTCAGCCAAAGGATAGTTTGCACTTTGCTTCAAACTCCTTCTCCTCTGATTTGTTTTGTCGGCCAATTCTCAGTTATTGCAAATAAATTTGATTAATCCAATTAACGTGTCGCTCTCTTGATACTCTTTTACTAGTAAACATCTGGATAATACCATCACTTTTGCACGCCTAAAATTGAATAAAAATAGATATCCTTTTTGTAGAGTTGTAGACTTTAAGTGTTTTGTGGTCCCTTTTTACTTTATTATCTCTCACACCATGTGATTAACATAAACTTGTGTATTGTTTAATAAAGAACAGTGTAATACCTTGATCTTTGAATTTCTATACATTATTATGGTAACGTAGCCGTATAAATTAGGGGGGGAATCAGGAAGTACGTTTTGAAAAGGAAAAGACGAGAGCTGGTTGGACAGTCATTTATTAAAGGGGAAAAAGTGTCAATTATATCCCTCTATTTTTACATATTATGTAGGCAAATTTACTTTTGTCATTATACTACCGGGTCAAATTATCTATACAATAAGTAAATTTTTAAAAATATTCTTTGATCTGTTAAGTAATCTAAAATTTCTCAAATTCTTTTTATTTAAATCACTTGTTGTTCTTCTTGCTCCATTATTTTAAAAATTATTATTCATGTGAATGCTAAAGTTACTACTATACAATGTATTCATAATCTTTTTTAATTGCCAATGAACCTATTTCTCTTCTTGTAATAAATAAAATTATTTTAGAATTTTATTTATTTTTCAATCATATACACACGAGGTTTTACAGTGCCGAAGTAAGCTAATGTGTCTGAGGATAAGTTCGTCGTGGTACGGACTTTCTGTGTCGAACAGTGCGTTGGGGAGCTGAAATATTTTATAGAAGTGTAGGGCATTCATGCAGTCAATTATACGTTCTCATAACTGGTCTGCGGACCGCATATCAGCCGCAGACTGAAGTAGTAAGCTTTGGCAAAATTTCGGACCATTATGCAGTCCATTATGCGGCTGCATAATCGTTTGCGGGCCGCATAATCCATTGCAGACCAAAATGAAATTTTCTGGATGGAAGTTTGGCGGCGCATTATGCGACCGCAGAATAGGTCTGCGAACCACAGACTGGTCGCAGAGTGGGCTAGTATTTCCCTATTCCAGAGGGCTACCATGCGAGCCGCAGAAGCATTATGCAGTCGCATGTGCGACTGCAATCTGTGATGGGGCTTCATTTTTCTAATTTTAACCTGCCCCTCGTTTCGTTTATCTAGCCTAAGCATTCATTTTTGGGGGATCACTCGTCATTTTAGAGAGAGGAAAGAACTATTCTAAAGAGAGGAAAGGGAGGAGGGGGGGGGGGTTGAGGATTTCACAACTCTACCTTGATTGAACCTTGGAATTTCATCGAAAGGATCTTGCTAGGGCTTCAAAGAGGTACGAATTTTCCCCCCTAATTCTTCAATTTCGAGTTTGGGGTGAAAGATGGGTGATAGTGAGTATGATACTTGAGTGTGAGAGTTTTATGTATACATACATGTACCAATAAGTTTGTGGGAAGATTGTTGGGACAAAATAAGGAAGATTGGGTTGTGAAGTGAAAGACATCTTGTGGAAGAACCTTGTAATCAATTTGCACATCTTGTGTATGATAAGATGCTCAAATGATCTGAAACCATGAATCTCTCCCTAATTATGGTTAACTTTTATTATATCTCTAATTGATTGGAATTGCTAGAAGTGTTGGGACGTTGGTAATCTAACAGAATCTCATGCAAGGTATGTTGGCTTAACTCTTCCCTTAGAATTGAATCCCACGGTATTCATGTAATTTATGTAAGTCCCGAGTGGTTCATTATAAAATTGGCTATTCCAAATAAGTTTGTGTTGAAAGATATATGTTCAATATGTATCACAAATGCTTTTATCATGTTATGTTATCATTTGAGAATGTGTTCAAAATTTGGGATGTGCATTAAAAATATTTCGACTTCAGGTCAAGTTCAAACGAAGGCCATTATGCCAATTTTTGAAATTATCTCTATGTGCATAAGACTCTTAATTGTTCACATGTGTACTAAAAACCTTAATTCTAAACGCCTTGTTGTTGTTGATGATGATGAAGATGTTTGAAAGTGAAAAATGTAAGCATGAAATACTAAATACGCTTGACGTGCCAAGATTGATTTTATAATCGTGGTCACTAGTGCAAATGAAATGAAAAGATGGGAAAGAAGTATGAAACAAGGTGATTGGTAGAAAAGGGATGATGTCAATCCACACATCATTGTGGTGAGACAACCTAGCTGATCGGGTCGTGATCTAACACTATGCCACACACATAGTGGATTGTGCCGCAAATTGTAAGTAAAATTGTGATTGTGGTTGATGTCTCAGATGTGACAACCTAGCCGATCGGATCGTGATCGAACTCCGTGTTAAAAGTACGATGATATTGTGAACGGTGGCATATTGGTACTAAAAACTTAAGATATGAAAATTTATTTGAACACTGTCTTGGTCCTAATTTGAGGTTTGATGTTGTTTGAAGCTTCCACTAATATTATGATTGTTCTTGCTTGTATTATTACTCGTTCTATTGAGAGAGTGTTTTGACATTCATACTAGTACCATTCCATATGTATTAAAGTCCCTTTTGTCGGTGGTGCTGCGTCTTCAATGGATGTGCAGGTGGTTCCACAACAAGAGACATTGATAAGTGATAGCGTGTACCCTCTTCCCAGCTGACTTGGTGAGCCTCAGTTCATTTTGGGGGCATGTATTTTATGTTATTTGTGTATTGCGTTTGAGGTATAGCCGAAGACTTGTTGCCGGCACTTTCATAATACTCTTTTGTATCTATTATAGGATCTGTTGATATAGTGTGGATTATACATTAGTGTTGGGGAAGTCAAACAAGTTCTGTTGTATTTGAATTACTTGTTCCACTTCAGTCCATGAAAATGTGTGTAATTTGAGACTTCAAAATAAAGTAACTAATGATGATGAATTGTTATTGTATACATGATCTCCTTATTGTCTAATTAACAAAAATATGTATTCTCCTTATTTATAAGTGAGTTTGGGTAGAAAGTGTCTAACAAGCTTGCTTGAATAGGTTCACTCGGTTGAGCACTGGTCGCGCTCACCGAGTTCGGGGCATGACAAGTATAGAGCTCGATCGACTAACTTGAGAGTGCACAATGTATAGACCATGCATTTAATTAAAACAAAGTTGGATTAGACAATGTAAATACTCCGAGCAACTTCAACTTAAATCACTAATACTTGCAAAGTCTCCATACATTTAGTGCAACGAATTCATTAAAATTGGGATGTTGTAAATACTTTTAAAATTTAGAAAAGCTGCCTAATTAAGATTTTTCAATTTATATACTTTGTTTATTCGGTTGCATTAATTTTTTTTTTTTTCTAATTCAAAAAGTAAGTAACCTAGGAGAATAATAAGTGATTTAAATAAAAGGAATTTGGGAGACTTTGGATTACTTAACAGAACAAGGGGTATTTTTAAAAGTTTGCTAATTGTAAGGGTAAATTTGGGCTGATAGTATACATGTAAGGTAAAGTTGGCATGATAGTATAACAGAGGTTAAATATAGACAATATATGAAAGCAGAGGAGTATATTATCTTTAATGAACATCCAAGGGGGAGTGTTATGAAACTATTATTTGTGGATGTCCATTTATTACTCCGCTATGGATAATCTTCCTGAAGAGAAGATTATCCATTTAGTACTCTGTTGAAGTTTATCTACAAGCAGCTGATGCAGGCAGGTTGCAAGCAGCTCATGCAGACAACTTACAAGCAGCTAAAGAAAAGCCTCGTAGCTGCTTCCTGAAAAGCCTTGCAGCTGCTTCCTTTCTTCTATAAATAGAAGAGTTTTCAGTTCATTATGTACATGAGTTTGAAAGTTGAATAATATATCAATTTCTCTCTCTATACTTGTCTTTAGTTTATTTACTTTACAGTCTTTATTTTATAACATGTTATCAACACAAGACTCTGCCTTTAACACTTACTTTGAAAGATGTATTACTATAGTTATCCTCGTCTAAAGGCATTGGTTCTCACTCAAAAGTCTATGGATATAAATCAGATCCAATCGCCATGATTAAGAATTTTACTCAAAAGGTTAGTACTTCCTTCATATCAGATATTCCTAATTTTTTGCTACTAACAATATGATTTTTGTTCATTGATTCTAAGGAGCATAATTGGTTCACTTAGCAGTTCATGCCATAAATTTGTTCCTGAAGAAAAATATTATGAGAAGGGACCTTGATTTATTATTTTCATCTCTATTGATGGCTAAGTATGGAAGTTTTCAAAATATATATAGTAACTGGCAGTGGCATATTTCCTAAGTCTTGTTATGACTTAATTTTATGGTTCACTTAAACTCTAGCAGAGTTTGCAAGAAATATACAACCACCAGAAGTGGTATATGCCTATGACCACCAGAAGTGATAATTTAGGCTTTCTATGGTTACAATTGAAGATAAGTTAGAGAAAATTTCTCTATATTACCTGCATGCCTCATTTGCTCCTGAAGTAGCATTATCTTAAAAGAGGTTCTAAGCCATCAAACAATTTGGTGTGATTAATGCACGTTCAGATAATTATGTTCCATTCCCTGAAGGATGAGAATTTTTGATAAATATTAATCCATTCCCTGAATTGAATGTGATTATAAATGAACGCGCTCTTGATGTAAATATATTTCATTTCACCTCTAGAAGAGGTAATATGATTGAGAGAATATATACTCAATATTTCGTATTTTAAATTTTCTCCTGAATAAGTAACACAATTGAAATTTCCTCATGAAGTAGGAAAATATTATGAAAGTGTGTCTTTATGTGATTAAACAAAATAATGAGCTATTCAAAGTTATTTTTAAGCACATTTTTATTTCCTGGAGTGGATGAAGAAATACCACAACTCATCTCCTGAAGAGCTAGAATAACAAAGGATATAAATATTATTTTGTGGCATAAAAATTATTGTCGCACGTACCTGTTGTACGTAAAACATCTTGGATAATTTTATTAAGTATCATTCTAAGAAAAATGCATTCCTGTAGAATGCTTTCTACTGCAATCACATTAATATATTATGGTTAGTTATTGAGTTCACTGAAGGAAATAACAACTCGTGCATCTTTCCTTAAAAGATGCAATGACTATGTGGTTGCCGCATTGATACAAAATTTTCAGATGTTAATGGTATTTCTCCTTGAAGGAGATATTTATTACAAAGTTAGTGATAGAAATATTAAATTATTTTTAGAATTAGCTTTATATTGTTTATTTGATTAAGATTTTCTCTCATGATACCAGAAGTGTCTGAGCGATATTTGGTAGTACAAAATTTAACAAAAACTCCTGAAGAGCTAATTGTTTGTCTAGAAGACACATGACACTAGTAGTGTCCGAATAATATTAGATTGTGGATAAAAATGAAGGCTCTCGAAGAGCTTATATACAAATATGTCATTCATATTATATGATTATGGTCAAAGTATATGTTGTTGTAAATCTGAAGTTTACTAATTCATGTGACTATCATATTAAGGCTATAAATGATTGGAAAATTGAAAATCTTCCTGTTCCACAGTTATAGGGGCAAAATAATATGTATGTGAGAAGTTATCCACCTTATTCTTCAATTTGTACTACATCATAAAACACATTGAACCAGAAGTTACTAATGCAAAAGCAGTCACAGTAAACCAGAAGTTTTATTGAGGCAAAAGTAGCCACGGTAAATCAGAAGTTTACTAATGCAAAAGCAGTCACAGTAAACCAGAAGTTTTATTGAGGCAAAAGTAGCCACGGTAAATCAGAAGTTTACTAATGCAAAAGTTTATGCCTTAGTAAAGCAGAAGTTTACTAAGAGATAGCACATGAAATGATAAACTTGAAGTTTTCATTTGCCATTTTTAAATGACCTATTTGAGAATTCAGATAAGCATAAACTGAAGAACTGGAATATTCTTCACGAATTCTCTTGTGTTGCTTTTTCTCAAAATAAATTTATTATACCAGCTAAAGTTGGGACTAAAATCCTCGAATTCTGAAATATATAAAACGTGAATATGGCCCATTCACCTATCATGTGAACCACTTACAGATGCATATATGAGATGGTTACATGTGTAATTATTGTCAACCTGCAGTTTGGCATTTGAATTTTATTTTATCAATTAAGAGCATAATTTTCAGATTATAAAATCAAGATAGTTCATCTTGATGATGTTGTTTTATATCCAAGCTAGTTTAGCATTGAATACCTCCTATTAAAGGCTAAACTATTGCTTATGAGAACAAAGCTTAATGTGTTGATCTAAGATTTTCTAAATTGCATATATCAGCATTTGTATGTATCGGGCCAATAATATATGATAAGTCCTCCCCTCACAATTGGTTTAGGAAACCAAATATTTTTACTATCTTTTGATGTGTGGTATATGATTAATTTCTCTACCACAATGCACAAAGATATGTTTCCCAAAACATATTGGGGATATATGTTAGTTTTTCTAACATTCGGGGGATGGAATAAGCAGTTGAAAAATATGTATATGAATCGAACTATCATTAGTATGATCCTCACTCAGAAGATAATTTAAGTCAAATGCCAGAAGCATTTGTTGATCCAAAACTAAATATCATATTTCACTGCAAATGCTTCTATTAAAATTAAAGTCCCTAAAGGAAGGAGTTTACTATACGCATGAAGCGTGGTATACCAATCGGTTCCAAAGGTAACAATCCTTGAAAAGGATAGGAGCAAATGATCAAAATGATCATAATAAGGAGGAAATGAGCTCTAGAAGAGCCCACGACATAATATTTCATGAAACTCCAGAAGAAGTTCAAGTACCTAAAATAAGGAAAGTGGTGAGATCTCAACAATTTATGTCACTTAGGAACCGATACGAAATAATCGTCAGCGATATATTTGATACAATATAGTGCATAATATTGTAAAAGATTGTGAGGATCAGACTTGTAGTCCAGACACCTGAAGATGTCATGCCATTTAAATGCAAGTCATAACCTATATGACTCATTTGATTAAATATATATCCCTGAAGGATTTAAAATGCATGAAACATATAGTTCAAAGTCTCGAGAAATGTACTCGATCAGATTACAAAGGTCATTGTACCGTTTAAAGTAAATTAGGATCATATGGTATTATCGCCTCGGTGAATATTTGCTGAAAGAAGGTTACTTAAGTGATGTTATTTGTAGTATTTTTATAATGAAGATGTCATCAGAGTTTGTTATCCGTGTTGCTTATGTTGATGACATAAATCTTGTTGTGACACCAGAAGAGCTCCGAAATGCAATTGAATATCTTAAGAAAGAATTTGAGATGAAAGTTCTTGGAAAGAGATAACTTTGTCTTGGTCTGCAAATTGAACATTTAGCAGACAGGATCTTTATCCATCAATCTGCTATACAGAAAGGGTCTTAAAACGCTTTTACTTGGACAAAGTGCACTTATTGGGCACACCATTGGTTATTCGATCACTTGAAGTGAATAAAGATTTGTTCCGACCTCCATAAAAGGTTGGTCCTAAAATACTATATCTCAATGCAATTGGTGCACTTATGCATCTTGTTAATGCTAACAGAGGTGGTGCAGATCGTATTGGTTATGCATATGCAGGTTATTTATATGAGCCCCATAAAGCTCGACCTCAAACCGGGTACGTGCTTATATGTGAAAGTATTGTCATATCATGGCGCTCCACAAAGCAATCTATTGTTGCTACTTCTTCAAATCATGTTGTGATAATAGTTATTCATGAAGCAAGTAGGAAATGTGTATGGTTGAGATCAGTGATTCATTTTATTCAAGGAAATATATGGTTTGGAATGTGATAAAGGATCCACAATTTTATACCAAGACAATGTTGCATGCATAGCCCAATTGAAGGGAGGATTTATAAAAGGAGATAGAACGAAGCACATTTCACCAAAATTATTCTACATATACAATCTTCAGAAAAATGGTGACATTGATGTGCAACAAATCCATTCAAGTGACAATCCGACAGATTTGTTCACCAAATCTTTGTCAACCTCAACTTTTGAGAAGATGGTATACAAAATTGGAATACGGAGACTCAAATATTTGAAACAAGGTTTTCATCAGGAGGAGTGAAATACACGTTGCACTCTTTTTCCCTTACTAAGTTTTTCCCATGAGGTTTTTCTTGTAAGGTTTTTAATGAGGCAACTGGAAATGCGTATTACTAAATATGTGTACTCTTTTTCCTTCAGTAAGATTTTTCTCACTGGTTTTTTCTTAGTAAGGTTTTAACGAGGCACATTATCTTTAATGAACATCCAAGGGGGAGTGTCATGAAACTATTATTTGTGGATGTCCATTTTTTAGTACTCTGTTGAAGTTTATCTACAAGCAGCTGATGCAGACAGGTTGCAAGCAACTCAATGAAATGATTTGCAACAGCTTCTTATTAAACAGACAGGTTGCAAGCAGCTCATGCAGACAACTTACAAGCAGCTAAAGAAAAGCCTCGCAGCTGCTTCCTGAAAAGCCTCGCAGCTGCTTTCTTTCTTCTATAAATAGAAGAGTTTTCAGTTCATTATGTACATGAGTTTGAAAGTTGAATAATATATCAATTTCTCTCTCTATACATGTCTTTAGTTTATTTACTTTACAATCTTTATTTTATAACAAAAAGGACCATTGTTCTGTTTATTTTTCTTTCAAAAAAGAAACTTTTTAGGAAGTAACAGGTGTTGTAGTAAGTAAAGACAACGGTGAAATTTTTGAAAAAAGTTGTAATATTTTTTTTGTCCAAACACCCAAGTTGCTGAAAGAATCATCATTGACATGTGCAAAGCTGAAGAGAAATGTTTAAAAATTGTTAAGAACAATTAAGATTAAAAAAAAATATCATGTGAATAACGTTAATCTATTCAACTGGCATGTGAGAAGTAGTACGTAAAATGGAAAGCTTTAATACTGCATTCAATATAAGAATATAATAATAGTAGTATTACTATAGTAAAAGATCATCAAGCACAAGAACCAGCGGGAATGTACTATACTACCATGATCCTAAACAGTATCTAATTTAACAAAGAGTAAGTTAGTGCAACGAATTATTTTATTTTTATTTGTTTATTTTGTTGGGGGTGACAACTGGCAATCCAAGTATCCAAGTAAAGTATACGTAGGACAGCCGTAAAGCTCGTATGTTCTAACTGTTAATTACCTGTAATTAGTAGAATACAACTACCCAGATACCTTCTTGGGACATTTACAACTTTACTGTCCTTGATTCTTGAAGTCAAATGGTTGACCACCCTTATTACCAAGAAAAATAGTACTCTCTTCGATACAAAATAAGTAATTTTTCGGTAGTTTTCATATATTGAAATATTTTAGTATTACTTAGTAACGAAATTGATCGTATTAACTTTTACAATCTCTTCACATAAATACTTATAACACATACTCTAATATAATTTACTTCAAGAATAAAGTAAGAAAAAAATAATTAATTTATACTTGAAATCTGAAAAAAAATACTTATTTTGAATCACAAAAAAAAAATTACTTATTGTGGACCGCTACTTCAACTTGAGGCTATTAGCAGATCGAGAATTTTATATCAGAAGTGGAAAATTCACTATACCAATTATTTTTCCGTGACAATAAAAGGTGAGCTTATTATAAAAATATATGTAAAATTTATTCAATTATAGGTGTTCGACCGGATCTATCCCAGATTGACTAATTATTAGGTCAATTTACAAGGTTTAAATAATCACATTTTAATCCGCGACCACACCACACATTATAAATTTAAAGCATGAGTAACCGTTTTCATTAAGCATCCGTTTGACCATAAAATTTGAGAGCGTTTTTTTCAATTTGGATTTTCAATTATATGTTTATTTATAGATTTTAATCATTTTTTGCCAGATATTGAGAAAACAAAATTTCAAATCCCAAAACAACTCTAGAATAGTTTTTGATTCACAAAACTCCAAATTCTTTTTAAGTAAATGTATGTTCAAACATAATTTCAATTTTCAAAAATCATTATTCGTCTCATGCAAGAACTTATTTTTTAAATTTTAACCAAATTTATATCCAAATACGATCTAAAAGTATACACATATGAATATAAACCCAATAATAAAAGTATAGGGTTATAAATAAGATTGTTTTCCTACCGGAATAAGGAGTAGAAACTATAACAATATACAAAGAACGTAACGCTTATATATATGAGGATTCAATTTTTTTTAGCTTGAACTAGTGAATACTTATATTTTAGTGAAAATAACATGAGCTATTCAGTTTTCGGGCTGGTAATTAAAAATAGCTAACGTTAGTAAAGTTATGAAAAATAGTCATTGTTGCTCCTGTGTATGAACTTTCAGCACACGGAAAGTTCAATCATAATATACTGGATATTTGAGCATATTGTATGAACTTCCAACATATTATGCTGGAACTCCGGTATATTATGCTGGAATATTTTTCGAATTTGAACAATATTTTCGTTCAGATTTATCTTTATATTAAAAATAACTAAATTTCGTTTATTTTTTATTTTCAATTATCACTTATAAATCTGATTATTATTTAACTTAAATATATATTTAATATGCATTACATTAAAATAACAATCATAAAGATAAAGTAATTTTAATTGACTCTGATTACTTATTCTACTTATAATTTTAATGAAATCAAATTATAATTTATAATAGATATTATATAATTTAAGTTATAGCTAAAATCATTAAAAAATCATATAATAAAAAAGTATTGAATTGAGGAGGAAATTGAAAATTTAAGGGTAAAAAAGATATTGTATAGGATAAAGATGAAGAACGATTATTCTTCAAAGTTGAGGAGGAAGTTTGATTTTTAACAAAAAATTAGGAAGGGTAAATAATTTTCATCCTCTGGCAACTGATGAATGGGAAAAGGGGAAGAAAGAAGAGGAAATGCAAGCAAAGTATCAAAAGTACATGCCGGCGTGTGGACGTGAATAGGGAAAAGGGAACAATCATTTCATAGCGGCCAAGTTGATTATATCGTACACCATTCTCGGCGATAAAATCGATTTCCAGGCAGAACATGCTTCCCCTCATTAACACACGTCTCATCTCTCATCATCATCACCCTCACTCTTACTTAAGGGTGTTAAACGGGTGGGCCAAATCGAATTGGGGAGAGAAAAATAGAAGAAAAAATTATATTCATATGTCATACAGGAAATTTTATTTTTCTCAATGTTTAAGATTTGATATAATTACATTTAGTATATCTAATTATCAATTCTATATCATTAGTGATTTTTAAGGGTATTAATTACGCTCCTAATTTAAGAGTTGGGAACCAAATTATTTGTAATTGAAACAAAAAGAACGAAAATAAGTGGAAAAAAAGAAGATAACAATACTATGTATAACGCCCAAGTATAGGGCGCTATACATTAATTTATAGCGCCCTATACTTGGGCGTTATACATAAAGCTGATATTTGTCAGGTATAGCGCCCATATACCTGGCGCTATACATAACTTTTATGTATAGCGCCGGGTATATGGGCGCTATACCTTCAATTTAAAAATCCTTCGTCTTCTTCCAGACGAATCAGTCGTCTTCTTCCCCCATTTTTTTACTCCTCCCCAATTTTGGTCCCCCACTGCCCCACTCCCTTTAAAAAAAAATATTGGGTCCCCCCGGTACAGAAAAGGTAAAGAAAGTAGGTCCCACGTTGGAATAAAACTTCGTATTATCGTGAAAGCACACTTCCGAAGTCAAATTTTCAATCGATTTGCTTTCCGAAAATCTAAATCGAGGTATTTCGATTTATTTTATGTTTAAACTTTTATAATAATGCATATTATTTGATTTGGATGTGTTCTATTTCGTTTTGTATTTTTTTTTTTGCGAAACTAGTATGTTAAATTTATCCGTCTTTGCAAAATTAGTATGTTTTCATGCCGTTTTGTGTTTTATTTGCAATTTAATTTTTTTTTTGTTTATGTTTAGTTTAGATTATTTTTTAGCGTATTAAAATCTAGAGCTTTTTAGCGTAGTAAAATGTAGACCCTTGTAGCGTAGTAAAATTTAGAGCCCTGTAGCATAGTAATGTGTAGTATTTTAGCGTAGAAATCTTATACTGGTAGTACAAAATTTGTACAATTAAGTTAATAATTATGCAACACATTTTTAAAATATTAAATTTGAAAAAAATAATTACTAGGCCTCAAAATATAAAGCCCGGAACCCATAAGTATATATATATATATATATATATATATATATATATAATGTGTACAATCAAGTTATTAAAAAAATATGAATTTAAATTATAAAACAAACACATAATTATTAATGTTAGTTTGGTGCTACTGGGACTCAAATATCGAGCCTGGAACCCATANTATATATATATATATATATATACATACAATATACAAAAAATATGAATTTAAATTATAAAACAAACACATCATTATTAATGATAGTTTGGTACTACTAGGACTCTAAAAATTGTGTATCTCAAAAAATTAATATGGCAGTTTACAGAATAAACATACAATTAATGTTGTTTTAATTTACAGTTGACGGCATGGACCCGACTATACATCCCGGGCCTCGGACGTTGGATTTATTAGCCCTACAGCCCCAACATAGATCCAAGTATATATGAGACGGACAGTTGCTTACGCAGACTTTCCGCGCCAGGAGAATGGATCTATTGTGGGACCTTTTGAGTACTAGAGTTCTATATCACCGCGTGGTCCATTACCTGGAGGAGATAAGATTATATAGGATTATTAGGATTGGCCGGATACAACTAGATTGGGCTTTGATCACGGCGTTAATTGAGCGTTGGCGACCGGAGACACACACTTTCCACCTGCCCATCGGCGAGGCCACGATTACGCTGCAGTATGCTGAGATTCTATATGGCCTGTCCGTTGATGGCACGCCAGTTTTATTGCCTGCGGCCATGAGATATTATTCGCGGCAGGATTATTGGGATATGCTGCACCGGCTCACGGGTTTGAGGCCGGAGGACGAGACTGTGGCGTCTGGGTCAAGTCGTATACAGTTGACCGCCATTAGAGATCGTTTGGAGCAGATCCACCATACTATCACCGATGAGTCAGCGGAGGTGGATGTCATACGATATACGAGGCTGCTTTTGCTCCTTCTACTAGGTGGTGTCTTGTTCCCGAACACTTCGGGGAACCTAGTGAGCCTCCGTTTCCTGCATCATATTGACCGGTTTGAGGATACAACTTTTTACAGCCGGGGGGTGTTGTCCTCTCATTCTTGTACAGGTCGATGTGGCGGGCTTGCATCGGCACACAGAGAGACATTTGTGGCTTCCTTCCGCTTCTGCATGTGACAACATAATCAAATTATATGTCCATTAGTTACAATTCTACCTAGTTATAGTTAATCTTATACTTTACGTCAACGTTGTATGTTAGGTTTGGGCCTGGGAGAGATTTCTGCAGTTTCAGCCACCTCTACCACATCTACCGGCTAATGTACAAATTTCGGATCTCCCTCTAGCCTGTAGGTGGGTTATGCGTCGTACTCTTGCACGAGAGTATGATGCCCATCATAATCTCCCCCACTGCAGGAATGTGTTGGATCTGCTACACGACGCACAAGTGAATATCTAACTAAACTTAATTTAAGTATAGATTAACTTAGTGTTGCGCATACTAAAGGTTTGTGTTCTTATTTGATAGTTCCTATGGACGCCGTACAACGATGAGGTGATAGATACCCTTCCAGCGTATTGCCGGCTCGACCGACATATTTGGAGGGCTTTTGTCCCGCTCATATGCCTCGATATTGTCGAGCATCATGCCTCCGAGCGGGTATGTCGTCAGTTTGGCCTGCCGCAGCCTATACCGAGTCCGCCTGCATGGGATGCTTTACATTATGAGAGGGATGATCGATCCGGGGTGGACGACAAATTTATTGCATGGCTCCACGAGCAGTTGGGTACTTAGGATAGGTGAGAGGACTTTACCCCACCTCCGCAGAACTTTCCTATCCATACTTATATGGCATGGTACCGCATTGTTTCCCGACTTTTTATCGGGAACCCAGTTCATCTTCCACACGGTCGGTATGTCCCATACTCCGGGAGACACGAGGCTCTTGTATGTTTTCTGTTATTATTAGTTATATACCTGTAATTTAGTGCCAAATATGTAGTTTATAGTTTTTACTTTGTGCAAGCGATTGAATTACATATTGTCTATCATATGGGGCAGCAGATGCAGAGTCATGTCGACGATCCTGTGTCCATGCAGGAGTATAGTCGTCAATTCATGGAGGTGGCTGCCCAGACACTGCAGCGAGCCCGATCGGATCATCGTTTGGCTCACGAGGCTGATTATATGGACCCAGCGCAGTACCAGAGAGGTCGTGGTATCCCACGAGCAGGTGGTGCCGGACGACGTGGTCGTGGGCGGAGAGGAGGTGGTCCCCAGAAAGGGCGCGTTGAGGCTCCTGCTGATGATGTTGCAGCTGATATGGCAGGTGGCATGCATGATACGGACATGCCGTCTTACAGCCTTGGAATTTATAGCACTCAAGTGCCATCGCAGGTGACCCCATCTGGTCAATTGTTGATCCCGAGCTCGGATATTCAAGGAGATGATTGGGGTAGATACTTCCCAGGCCCATCTACCAGTGATGAGTATCGACCGACCCGAGATTTGTATAGTGGGCGCCAATTGAGTTATGGCTCTACATCACATGCTGGCGTGGCTGCGACAGATGACTACATTCAGGATCCAGAGACGATCATGGTAAGACATTATAAATTGTTGTGAATTGTTATGTAATTTTCTATACTAACTTTTATATTATTATGTAGACTTCTACTGGACCGACGACGTCTTATATGGATCCTGACAGCACCACCGATACATGCCATCCTGCACCGCATCCGTCTATAAGGAGAAGACTTGATGATGATGATCCCGATAGCGTACCCGGGCGCGTTGGGATGCGCCTCAGGCCAGCGGCTGCGTTGAGACACACCGGATGCGGGACACATTGATTCGTCTTTCCGTTATTTATTTTTTTGTATTTGGAGTAAATAATATTTTTGTGTACAATCACAACAATATTTATAGTTTCATATAACATCAATGTTTATATAATATGCTCATTAATTTTTTTTAGTTCTCCTTTTGTTTGATAGTTTCATGGACTAAAACTTAACTTCCACTTCAATTAAAATAAACTTCAGTACAACAAATAAGGAAAACATTACAAACACAAACATAGCAGGCAACCATAATTAAAATACATGAAATATGAAAAATCCACTAAACACATACATGTTTAGTGTTTACCCCCGGCTGCCATTTATTCTCCTCTCCAACCACTTAAATCGTTCTTCCAGTTGTTCTTTTTCTTCTTCTAACTCTTTCAGTTTCGCCTTCACCTCCGCAAGTTCCCGTTTATATTTTTTTTTACGTTCCGTTTGGGCTTGACAATTCCATTCGGATTTACATTTTTCTTCTCCTACCTCCTTCAGTTTCTCCCTCAAGTCTGCAATGATTCTATTGCTTTCTCTTTCATGTTCCCATTGTCTTAAACACACATTATGAAGATTCTGCAAAGATTGTTTGTAGCATTCTTGATAACATGGTTCATCAATCCATTCCTCAAAATCGCAAATAGGTTCGTCGGGAACCTTGTAAAGCTGGTTCATACAGTGCCAGTAGCGGCGTCCAACTTCACCACCGTCCCAACATTGTTGCATCAAACATCGTTTTCCACACTTGCACCTTGGTGGACGAAGAGGTTGAGCCATTTGTGAAATATTTGCTTTTAATAAAAAAAAACCTTACTTTTAATGAAATATTTGCTTTTAGTAAATTTTGAGCACACAAATTAACTAGAATGAGCCCGTTATTTATAGACGAGAATGATACAACACACACATAACGTAGTGTTCATCCGCGCTAAATACATAGCGTACTACCCAACGACGCTATATTTTACGTGTTAAATATAATGATGTTGACAAGACAACCTTATGACAAATAATAAGCTTTTTCAGTTCGACAAGACAACACACACATAACATAGTGTTCATCCGCGCTAAATACATAGCGTAATACCCAACGACGCTATATTTTACGTGTTAAATATAATGATGTTGACAAGACAACTTTATGACAATAATCAACTTTTTCAGTTCGACAAGACAACACACACATAACGTAGTGTTCATCCGCGCTAAATACATAGCGTACTACCCAACGACGCTATATTTTACGTGTTAAATATAATGATGTTGACAAGACAACTTTATGACAATAATCAACTTTTTCAGTTCGACAAGACAACACACACATAACGTAGTGTTCATCCGCGCTAAATACATAGTGTACTACCCAACAACGCTATATTTTACGTGTTAAATATAATGATGTTGACAAGACAACTTTATGACAAATAATCAGCTTTTTCAGTTCGACAAGACAACACACTCATAACGTAGTACAAATAATTATTAACAAGCATAATAATTATATAATAAATCTTAGCAACATATACATAACAACTAATTATATTGCGTGTTAAATATACAGATAATTTTATTAAATTATCATTTAAATAAGTAAATTGTGAAAGTACAAATAATTAGTAACAAGCATAATCTTATATAATAAATCTTGCAACATATACGTAACAACTAATTATATTGCGTGTTAAATATACAGATAATTTTATTAAATTATCATTTAAATAGGTAAAATGGGAAAGTACAAATAATTAGTAACAAGCATAATCTTATATAATAAATCTTGCAACATATACATAACAACTAATTATTTTGCGTGTTAAATATACAGATAATTTTATTAAATTATCATTTAAATAGGTAAAATGGGAAAGTACAAATAATTATTAACAAGCATAATTTTATATAATAAATCTTGCAACATATACATAACAACTAATTATTTTGCGTGTTAAATATACAGATAATTTTATTAAATTATCATTTAAATAGGTAAAATGGGAAAGTACAAATAATTATTAACAAGCATAATTTTATATAATAAATCTTGCAACATATACATAACAACTAATTATTTTGCGTGTTAAATATACAGATAATTTTATTAAATTATCATTTAAATAGGTAAAATGGGAAAGTACAAATAATTATTAACAAGCATAATTTTATATAATAAATCTTGCAACATATACATAACAACTAATTATTACAACATCAACTCATGGGTAGTTAGGTACACTAGAAGAACACCCACCACGAGCTTGATTAGTTTTGCCACCCAAACCAGCTGAAGGACATTTACGACGGTCGTGTCCTATTTGCGAGCATATACCACACTTGCGCGCATATACGGTATCACTAACATCCATTTGGTTCCGTATACGCGTTCTCTTCTGCACCTGTATTTTACGCAAATAGGACTTGTTACACACCATTTTAAATGGTTCCGGAGGCCAATAATGCCCAGCACCCACTGGCTGCAACTGACCACTATATGTGTTTAGGTACGTGGAAACACTATATTGTTGATCAACATAGTTGGTCTCCCCATAACCAATACGTTGGAAACACTTGATGGCATGTGAACAAGTCATATGGTAGATAGACCATTTTCCACAGGAGCATAACTTTGCTGATTCATTTACAGTATGTACATTATTACCGCGATTATTATGGATAGCGGGTCGGATTTCAAAAACACCTCTGTCGTTATCATACTGCAAAAATGAATGCCAATGTGCTCGCGTCTGTATTTCTCAAATCTCTGCATCGGCACTGGCATAAATTCAACACCCCTTTCCATCAATTCCGTTACAGCTGCAGACCGTTGAACAAACCTCTCCGCCATCTGCTTGAAGGACATTCGCACCATGGCTGTGACGGGCAATCCTCTTGCTGACTTCAATAACCCGTTGAAGGACTCTGACACGTTTGTAGTAAGAACTCCCCATCGTCTGCCACCATCCGCATGCAAAGTCCACTTTTCAGGGTTATGTCGCATTAGCCAACAATATGATGCCTCGTCTTCTTGCCTTATAGATTCCATATGCCTCCGGAATTTGTGCAGTTGGTGGTCCGTTGCTTCCATCCACATCAAACATGCATATCCTTGTTGGGATATGCCTTCTGGAAATTGGCCTTAAAGTGCCTCACACAGTAACGGTGGTATGCATAAGGCTCTTGCCATGCAGGCAAGTNTCAGAAACAACAAAAGCTAGAGGAAATATCTATTCGTTAGCATCCACTGTCACGGCTATCAAAAGCTTGATATCGTACTTTCCATAGACACGAGTTCCGCCTGAGGATATTACGGGTTGGCAATGCGAAAAACCATCAATTGCTGGCTTAAACGCCCAGACCACGTAATTGAATATGTATTCTGGTGTTCCCGAACTCCGTTCAAGCTTCCATTCAACAACCGT